>CABFVX010005950.1:33919-44863 GCA_902151425.1 Timema shepardi
CACACACACACACACACACACACACACACACACACACACACACACACACACGCCATAACATTTTTTATAAGTGGTTTTAATTTAATAACGTAGAAGAATAATTTATGTTTAAAAAAAATTGAAATATAGCGAGAAAATGGTTATTGCTTGAAAATGAGGTATACTAGAAGGTGTGAGACTGTTTGAGGTGAAAGTAGGGGGAGGGGGGGGGCTGAGGAGGATTAGGGGTGTGGTAGGAATGAATGGAATCTAATAAAATTCAAACATACTATGAGAAACAAACTCATCTCTGAAGTTCAAGCTTTCATAATAAAATAAATCACTTCGTTAAATACACAATTTTAAATGAGTGAATCAACTTTATTTTGCTTTAAAATAAATTTCAATTTGGTAAACATGTTTTGATAAGTAAAAATGTAAAAAAAGTACAAGAATAAAGACAATGGTCATTATTAAATTAATTAAACAAACATATATAATAAATTTTCTTCTGAATAAAACTTTTAAGAATTCAAACTTATGTCATTAAATATTTAATATGCCTAACTTTTAAAATTAAACCACCAGATTTTATTTATTTAACTTTTATTGATATTAAACAATAATGATTAGATTTAAGGTAATAAAATTCATGAAATAAATAATCTATTTTAATAGAAACTAAGCACAAATTAAATTAGGCTTTGGGATATACTAAACCAATATAGAAAGAAATACACGTCAAATAAAAAATGTAAATACTCCCCAAATATGCTAAGTCATAACAAATCCAAAAATAAAATTTTTAAGGTATTTTGGATTAATAGTAAAAGTAGAGATATTTGATAAAGAAGGCTTATAAGAATAGAAATAAATGTGTTATAACATAATTGATAAATTATCTCGGTAAATTATTAAGAAACTAATATAAGTCTATATAAATTTCTAAGAGATACAATAATAAATTATTAAATGGGCTTTGAACGAAAAAATATATATAACCAATATTTATAAAAAAAAATTGAGAAAGAGGTTCACCGGTATAGATTAAAGTTAAAAGTATCAAATATTAAATTGACAATTAGTCGAAGATAATAACTTTCAAGTTAAAGATATAATAATATAATATTTATTAAATGACTAAAAATATTCATTGATTAATTGTTGGTTTACCCTTTCAAAGTGATGAATTAATGGCTGGGGACTGGATGCTGTACCTGCGCTAGTCTGAAATAAGATTACAAGACATATTAAACTTAAGATCTATCAAGACGATAGTAGGAAATATATAGCCTGAATAAAAAAAAACTGGCCCAGACCATAAGCTTGAAGCAGTAATGGATGTAAAAAGTAACAAATTATATTGCATATCAAAATGATCCTAATAGATATATACATATTTTAACAGTATGTATAAAGAAAAATATGACAAACAAAACATAATGCAGATGAACACAGTTTTGGTAGGGAAATTAATTGCCAATTGTATGAGATAAGTGAAGTTTATTTATACCAAATACTAAATATTAAAAGGAAATTAACACAATAAATAAATAACTTAAAAGATGAAGAAAATAGTCAAACTGTAAAAAGCAGAAAAATAATATATAATTTTAATTGCAGGTATATAATGAATAATATAAATATATAAAAACTTTGTTGATCTGCAAGAAGTAGGCCTACAAATATCTGTAATGATGCAGATAGGTGTAGTATAATAATACAAACATAATTTGGCAATAATGTAGGATGAATAAGTTATTAATAAACACAAAACTTATGTAGATAAATATTAAATCGAAACATTTTCCTAAAGATTTAATGAGTATTAACTATTAAGTAAAACAAACTGGTATAATTGAAATTATCAATAACTAAATATAAAGATTTAACTGGAAGTTAGTTATGTGTTGATTAAAAATAGTGACTTTAGGTACTATATTGGACTTCAAACTATATAAAAAAATGCATAGATGTGTGATTACTAATAATTATAAAATTACACCTAAGAATAATGTACAAAATATATTAGATTGATGAAATTATTTATGGATAGATAAATAAAAGTGAATGGAATTCGAATGATAATTAAAAGTTCATTTATTCAGAGTCACGTCCATTCATTTATATTCAGATCGAAAAATTGTGGTACAAGTTATTTGCGTGAATTTTTTCTTTTATAATAAAAATAGATCACTAAGGTTATGTTACAGTATGAAATTAACAGCGCGTGATTAATAACCTGGCATTACACCCGGGAATTTGTTCCAGAGAGCCACCATGGTGTAATACCCGTTCGGGATATATTCCTATGTACCAACTAAGCTAACGTAATAGAGACTATGAAGCTTTAATCGGGAGGAAGTGTACCTGCGTTTGCCTAGAAGAATAGTGAAAAACCATTAAAGAAAAAACACCTTACAACCATCTGGGATCAAACACCAATAGTCCCGTCATTTGTAGTAGGTCTATAGTGACTATAGTCTATTGAGTGAGTACCGCCTTTGAACATGCTGCCACCTAAGCGGGTAAATAATTACTAACAGAGCTGGTTTCAGAGGTAAATGAGTTAACACTTACCCTTATAAACGGGGGCTTAACTACGTCAAGGTGTATTCAATATGATTTCTCGACTATTAAAACAATTAATGAGTTTATTTCCACATTTATTAACAACATAATCTAAGATATAAGAATTTAAAAAAGTTAGCTTAGAGCAACTGTACCCAATAGAAAGTGGAAAAAGAATGTTAAACCTCGATAAGAGATCACATCTCTAAAACATATTATCTTGATTAGAGCCCTAACCTCTCCTCTACCTGGTGACAGAGTAGAACTCCACTATATTATCACCTTAGACTACTTGATCATCATTACGGGTGATTTTTAGTCTATCATCCACTTTCTGGACAAGTGAACCGTTAAGATATTAAATCAGTAAGCGAGCGCGGACTACATGTCAAGAGCATGTTACCTGGATTGCCGATGACAGGTAAAGCCGGGATATCGACCAGTTTTACTTTAACTTACCCGCCTCGGTGGCGTAGTTGGCTAACGCGCTAGTCGTGTTGAGCTGCTCGACCGCTGAGGACGGGGAGATCGAGGTTCGAATCTCGGTCGGGTGAACTGGGGGTGTTTTTTCCTAAATGGTTTTCCACTCTCCCTCCACGCAAATGCGGGTTCACTTCCTCTAATTCAACCTTCCCAATTCCTAATCCATTAGAGTAATTAGTACGTAAAGCGTATAACCCGAACGGGTAGTAAGACGCGGTGCTAAAAAAAACACTTTAACTTAACGTAACGTTCACTTAAGGTTCACTTAAATTAATAAAACAGGAGTGATCACGATTCACGTAACTTAACGTAACAACTCGAGCCAAACATTTGCATTCTAGAGAACCTATGTGTTTTTATCTGTGATTTGTACTATTTGTAAAGTGGTGATCTGTGAATGTTTAATATAATCTATCGATATATTTATCTTTTTTATATATAAGCTTAGCTTTCCTATTTTAATAATCAAATAGCCAAAGCTATTATATAATATATTTATTTCCAATTTTAGTTTAATTATTTGGTTTAAAAGTATGATCACTAGAGCTTAAGCCAAAGAGTAAACCTTGGTCATAATTACTATACAGCCCTGCAGACGTCACTCCCATTATTGGCTGGCTATATGATGTTATACCCTTCGTGTAACGTTAAGTTAACGTGAAAGACCTCCCAGGACATATATCAAGTTAACTGCATCGTGCTCGCTTCCATTTAAAAACACGAGAAGAACATTTACGTTAAGTCGCGTTAAGTTAACCTTTAGTGAACGTTAAGTTGATCGTGATTCCGGCATTAAGCTAAGGTATAATTACCCGTTAGGTGTACCGAGGCTTGTTAATATAAGTGGTTTACCACTCTACCTTCATGCAAATGCAGGTACAATTTATATAAACTCTCTCTTCCTATACCTACATGTTAGCGCGGTTAGTAAATATAGATAAACGAGACGGGCACTAAGAGGCAAACGAGAAACATAATATTAAACCAACGTTTTGGTTAGGCTCACACGGGTAGATAAGCTTCTCTCTTCTATCACAAACAATATACACAAATCTTCACCTAACTGCCAGTGTTGAAACTCCCCAATTTCATGGTCAATTTTCCGATTATTAGAGTCAGGGAACAGTGATGCATATTGGAGTAGATGAACACCGTAGAGGATGCGACGCTGGAAGGAGTGTGCGTGAGAGTATGGAAACAGTACAATTTAGAGCTACTCCTATAATTTATACATTATTAAAGGACTTTTTTTTTCACATGAATCAGTTTGAAGACAATACGTACTTAATTCGTGTTTGGTCGGGGGCGTGGCGTAGTTAACACAATATAGATTAATCGGTTGAATAGAATGATTAGATGAGTATGGCTATTTTGGTTATCTTGTAGCTTTTCAGGATACCCGATTAATCCTTTGGGTGCACCGTTATCGCGCTGGAGATTAATTGGTTTTAAATGTGAGAGCACGGTTTATTTCGAGGTTAATAGGATAATATTGTCGTAACCTATAATCTCTCATTGGCTTACTCTGTCAATAATAGTTTCAATGTGTGAAAATGTGACATTAGCTCATTTTTAACGACTTTTAATCATACTAGCAGGGATATGAGATTAGGCTTGATTAAAAAGGGATTTAGATTCAGACGTCTTCTAACAAAACAAAAAAAGTAATTTGTTTATAGGCTCACAAGATAAAACTTTAATATATTCTAGAACTAGTGGCGATCTGTGCTCTTTACATTGAGATAATAAGGTTTGTAGTTTTCTTTTCCCTCTTTCTTGTTGAAATGACAGAATGTGATTATAGTTGAAGGGTGAAAGAGAGTGTAAGCTTAGATAGAATATAGAAGTAGTTCCAGAAAATAACACAGACCATTTTATTTTATTCTGTGTGGTTTTACTGCAATTGATACCTACTCAATAACTGAGGCAGCTGTCTTAATAGCTATTCTTATAGTAGGTTTACCTTACAATCATGTATTTATTTTTAATATTAGTAATATGCATTGGATATTATTATCAATAACAATTTTAATTATTGTGATGCCCAGTGGAAAAGCAAAAAAGCAAGCGTTAATTTCACTTTTATGATCAAGCTAAACAATACAGTATGAACTTTAGATTTATTATATTATGATAATTTTAAAATACTATCATATAATCAAAACATCACGATAATAAGTTTAAGAGAAACCATATAATCACTTACATGAATTTTTGCACGAACTATTTTAAATATCAGAAGCAGTTCAGATATTTACAGCAACCATCACGATATGGATGATAATGTGTTTCACTAGAGAATGAAATTCGTCTACCATCGTCCAAGCTATCGATCTTAGAAGAGAGATCGATATTAGGCGTTACCATTGATCTATAGTCGATCGTAGCAGTGAGAATGACGACACTTGGGGATCAATCTTGAACCTCTAAGCACATTTAAATATTTTTTAAATATTTGAAATAGTTTTTTTTATTCACATGTAATCCTGTAAACACGGTTTTAAAATATCCATTTGTTCTTTATAGGCAATCTATATTTGGTAGTCACTTTCTCTCTCTCTCTTTCTCTCTCTCTCTCTCTCTATATATATATATATAATATAATATAATATATATATATTAAAAAATACAATTTGGTATTATAATTATCAAAAAAGATTGTAAAAAGTGAGACATTCATCCGATGAAGCAAACACGTTTCAAATTAAAAGCATAACAGAACGATGATTATTTTTGAAATGAATCACTTTGTTATGGATCTTAATTTAAAATGATTGAGAAATGAATGTTTTTGGGAAGCAAGTCAATTATTTTATATATTTAAATCCTTGAATAAAAAGGTATTTTACACAACTATTTTACTCTTTTATTCCTCTCTTTTAACGGTAAAAAAGCAAACTCAAATGTGATTTAATTTTTAGTCAATAATATCTTCTACGATTTCGTACAAGAGATTAAAATTCAATATTTTCTATTTGATAAAAAAACATATGTCCCAAAGTAGTTCCACATATTTAATAAAATGTATTTAACAATTTATACTATCATCACTGAAAGCAGGGAAAAAATATATTCCCCTAAGAAACAAGCAAACTTATGGTTAAATGCCTTTTACGTCAAGCAAAATTAATATTTTATAAATGTAGCAAAGCAAATTAATACAGTATAGCACACTTCAGTAATCACAAATTACTAATTTACTTCTTATTTTCGTTACTGAAACCCTTCTATGAAGAGAGAGAGAGTTTATTGAACAAAGCGCAATGAATAAGCAAGGAAATGTAAGCGAGGAGGAAAGATTCCCAAGTAAAATATCAGTACATTATCAAGCGAAACCATTCCACCCATTTTACAACCACCCACATTCCCTTTTCACCCCCGTATTTTTTTTTTTTAATAAAGCTTTCTCAACAACCGACAATTTCCCTTAGTTAAAGTATAAAAAAGGAAGCCAATATGCTCTGTCGTCTTGAAGTATTCACTAAGGCATTTAATCTGATGCAGATGGGTTTTTCATGTTCTTTTATATCATTACTATTATTACTATTTTTTCCATTCCATCATCAAAGTTGTGGCATCTTGAACCAATTTGCAAAGCGAATTTATTTTTTAGGGATGGGGTGTGATCTAGGTAAAGACAAAACTACAGTTATATTCAGGGGTTTACAAATTAATGTCGCTACTTGAGTGTATGAAATCGACATGGTAGATCTTGTTAAGGTGGTAGTGTAGGGAGCGCGAGAAAGGTAAGAGTTTTCGGAAATTCTATATAAAAACCCTTTTGGTCAAAATAAATCAACATTTCTTGAGTAGAAACTCAAGAGTTTAATTTTATTCACATGTTGACCATTCTTGAATATCTGTCAAGAGTGTCCTGGAATTTAAGGACAACTTTTTCTTATAATTTAAGAATGTTTCTACGCTAATGAAAGATACTACACGATTTGTGATATCATGCTGTGAAGGAAGTTAAACTATGTTTTTATACTGTATAAATATTTGATTTATTTTGGCCAAAGAAATTTTGCTATAAAAACTTCAAACCCACTGACTTTTTTCGCGTACCTTACACGCCAACCTACTATAAAGCTGTCTCTTTTTTCTTACTTTGGTTTCAAAGCTGACCTGGTGTATTGGGTTAATCTTAAATTTGGTAGGCTTAAGATTTTTCTACCAAACAATGGGTGGTGTATTTCACATGGCCTACATAAGTTATGTCTTTTATATTTGATAGCAACAATTTATTATGTTTGAAAGGTAGTTTGGAATTCTTACAATGGCTTAGAAGAAATAATTTATTTAAAAATGTAGGTTTAAAATACAAGAAAACAGAATTAAAATCATCCACAATGCTTAGAAATATTTAGAATGAAATAATATTATATTATTTTTTATTTCTCCCACATTTTAATTTGTTGAACTATATTTAAATATTTTAGGTTCACCTTACCAAAATCGGTGGTTGCGTGGAATAAATGTAAATTTCTTCTAAACAGGTTTTCTATTGACAGGGAGTTAATGGAATAAAATCCTGATGAGGTGCATGGAGGTCATCTTTTCATAAATTATTACCCCTTCCACATCAGTTCCAGTGTGGTTACACTATATCTACATTATATGTTTATTATCCTTACCCCAAACTGGTAATAAGACTCAATGAAATCAAACAAAGTATTTATTTTTTGATAACTTATAAGTCGAAAAGAAATATTTAATATTATATCAATTGATTAGTTAGTTGTTTTTTTAATATATAAAGACACAAAATAGCTTAACATTTTTTTTTACTTTATAAAATTGGACTACTAAATAGTACATTATTTATAAATCACACGTAAGCCAATCGCTACTTTTTTTTTTACTGTGTTGAACACAAATCGATTTATACTTTACAGGAACAGACAACCTACATTACACCATATCTGTTTTAAATTTTTGCTGACTTTACTCTGATATTTTTCCACAAATAAATGTAATCAAAATAGTTATCATGTTAACAAATAATAACAATTTCAATTAATATAATTTTAAACCCCCATAAATTTGACAATATATTAGTATAATTTTAAATATAAATTTGGTTTTTTGATAACGCTTTACTTCACATAGAAGCTACCCATAATTTATTTAACCAATGAGAAAATCATAATTTAGAAATGTACCAACACTTAGGTTGAATGAGAGTGGTGAGCAATTTAGAAAATACAGTGATCAGTTCAGTCAGATGAGATTCAATTATTAATCTACGCATCACTGCTACAGCAAATTGAAATCTGTAGAAGTTTAGTACAAGTGCTTCCCCAAGTCATGAGTTTTTTGTTTTAGTTTTATACAAAAGAGTAACTGTGCTTTAACGGATAATTAAAAGCATAGGCATAATAAATATGATTCTTTTTTATAACTTGATATTTGAAACTTCTTGTCATTTTTTAAAGTTGGATAGTGGTCCAACAAGTGCATATCGAAAATCAATTTGATCGTTTTAATTTGTATTTAACGTAGTTAAAGAAAGAATTATCAAATATGATGTAAAGATAAATATTACAAATCTTCCTTCATTTCTTAAAGTTGCTGGTGAGTAAACCATCATTAAAATCAGTAAGAGGTATGGTTAATACACGTCACTCACGCAAAAAATTAATTATTTTTTATGATGCATCACGTCTTATTAGCCGTTTGGGCTATCCCAATTACATAAGCAAATATGACAACAGTGATAACAGTAAAAAGAAGATCAAATTTACCCTCATTTACATATAAATGGGAAATAAATTATGGAAAAAAAAAACCCTGTGAACATTACTGGTATTTGAGCCCCAATTACCCTTCTGCAAAAATTTAGGTATAAATTTAGAAGGATATTTTAGATTATTAAATTACCTCTTATCCATGTCTATCCCGATAGGCTATAACCGGTGACTAAGAGATTGGAATTCGTATCCTAGTTTGGCGTGCAAAGAATGTTAAATTTAATATTATATAACACTCATTTTCTAATAATAATCTCTTATAGTATCTAAATAATAATGTGTGTGAACATGTTTATAGGATTGTCGAGTATTAAGAATTGGTAATGAAAGAACAAAGTCAAGTGATGTAGTAACAAGTTAGATAACATTGAAAAAAATATGCTTTAACATTCAATGTTAAGAGTACCATTCAGTTTATATTGGTTATTTTTAAATTTGATTAAAAAATCATTAAAGTTTTATTTTTAAAATGAGATAATTTATAAGTGTTAAACAGACGTTTAAATACATGCGTCCCAGTCCATGGCATGGCCAGAAAGTTTATCGTTGTTGAAATGTGGGTTTCCTCTTTCACAATGAATAACTATCGTTCAGTGTCTAAATGTTGAGTCTGTTCTAAATTTAAGACAATGTGTAAGTCATGTGCTGATATAATCAGTCTGTTCATAAAGTGCACGTTAAATTCTTCAAATAAATGAAAAACGAAAAAAAATGTGTATATTGTCTTTTTAAGTACCTATTTATAGTTCTCACTTGTGTTTAATCAGCTAGCACTGTGAATATTATCATTGTTTTATGTTAAAGGTGTCAGTTTTTTGTATTTTTTGTTAACTAGGTTATGTATTTTTTAATCTTATCAATAAAATAATAAATATATAATCAGCCGTAAACTTTTGAGGACACCCCTACAAAAATTCACACTTGACCACACTTTACATCAAACGCTTAAAATGTATATTCATTCACCTTCCGTTTTCGAAATAAGTTATTCGTAATGTCTTTTTCATTTCACCTTTGAGATCTAAGAAATAGAACAAAATTGAAGAGCCGGAAGTCAAACAAAGCGTTAAACAAAAGAAGGGTGAGAAAATAAAAGTGAGAGAGATATATAAAAATCTACATTAAAAATTTTAAAAACAAAATATAAAAACATCTTATTCAAAATATACATAAAATGGAACAAGAAAACTGAATCACGCCTTTATTTTAATATTTAATATTTGAGATTTTTGAAAATAAATTAAATTATGAGTGCATCCAAGGTATGGAATCTCCCCTCATTGTTTTTAATTTAGAAGGTGTTTATCGTCTATGATTCTTCGTAAAGAAAAAAAGAAAATACATATTTTTGTTAGTGACATTATGCACACAAAATTTAATGAAAATAATAGTTTTGTGCTGATTTGATGGTGACAATCTTCTTGATATTACATTTTCTTAACTCACTATTGAACAGGAAAATGGGTTCATTTGATAATGTCCTGGTGATTACTAAACTATTATTATATAATTGCTCTAGTTCTGACGAGTGTAATAATTTCGTTGTGGAAATCAATGGACGAAAGTAAATTTGTTTTTTAAAACTGTTATTGTTCATGAGATACGAGTACTTCATGTGTGCTATATTTGTGAACAATACCCAAATTAGCAACAAAAAATATATTTTTTTTATACTATTGTGAACTTATTCATTTATAAGTCAAGTATATTATAGCTCTATCATTTTATTAAATAATTATTAGAAATTTTTTTAAATGAGACATTCAATTAATAATAAAAAATGTTGATTTTACGTGGTTTTTAACTAACAAGTGAGATTATTAAATTCTAATTCTATTTACTAAATTTAATATGGTTTGTCATCCATGAAAACAAATATTACTTCTAGTTAATGAACAGAACATCTCCAGATAATTAGACCACCTTTTTTTAAAAAAATCCACTCACAAAATGTAAACGTAATACCTTATTTATATGATTATTTATTTATAGTAATTTAAATTAAAATAAACAGTATGAATAATCATAATACAACCACAAGTTTTAGAATACAAAGTTAATACGAAGTTAAAATATTAAGAACTAGCAGCCCAACCCGGCTTCGCACGGGCATAATAATATAATAAAAGAAAATACACAATGTTTTACAGTGAGTTTCTAA
>CABFVX010005951.1:0-13661 GCA_902151425.1 Timema shepardi
ATAATTTCCCCTCCCAGCCTCGACACCCCCTATTCAAGCCGAAAATAATCCCCCCCCCTTCCCCTCGCGGTATAATTTTTTGGCAGCCACCGACATTGAGTTTGACTAGACATGTTTTTAACGTGATCACCCGCCTCGGAGGTGAAGTTAGCTAACGCGCTAGTTTCGTGTTGAGCTAGAGTACTGAGGACAGGGAGATCGAGGCTTCTAATCTCGCTCGGGTGAACTGGTGGTGGTTTTTTTCCCTAAATTGTTTTCTATTCTCCCTCCATGCAAATGCGGGTTCACTTCCTCTATATTCAACCCTCCCAATGCCTACCACATTAGAGTAATATAGTACTTCAGCGTACAACCCGAACGGGTAGTAAGATGAAGAGGAAATAAATATGAAAGGGGACGTGAGATAAGGTCAGTGTTATTGAGTTTTTTTATAGAAAAAATATTTTTCGACCAAAATAAATCAAATATTGCTCCAGTAGAAACACAGAGAGTTTAATTTTATTCGCATGGTGATATCAACAGTTGTTGAATATCTGTAAGAGCATAGAAACATTAGATGAGAAACTTTTTAAACGAAGAGAAAAAGTTTTCATTAAATTCCAGGACACCCTCTACAGATATTCAACAACTCTAGGTTTTTTCTGGAGCAATACTTTATTTATTTTGGTCAAAAAATGTTTTACTATAAAAACTGCGAGGTACTTACCCTTTCCTCGCGTTCCTTTCCAACCCCATCTCCTTAAACTCTTCCATCATTTCATCATTCACCCGAAAAAGAGAATGATAAACGCATAATATAAAGAGATGACTTGCTGGTATTTTGTTTGATAAAAATTAAACCTCGCTTTCCAAGGGCTCATTTTTTGGCTGTCCTCTCGACACCGAGGTGGTCCTATGGCTTTGGTTTTTTTACCCCCTTCCCCTCCTTTCACCCCCCCTCTCTCCTGAGCTCGCTCCACCCAAAAAACCCCTTTCCCGTCTCTACTCCTTCTTTGAATCCTTTCTTATTGTTCCAGATTATAAACACTATTCAAAATACCACCTTCTAAATAGCTTCAACACCGCACCATCGCCATTTTTTTACACTTTTTATGTTTTATGAACGCTCAACTTTTAAAATAATTACTGCTGTGTATGTTTGTATATTTATATAATTTCTCTCTCTCTCTCTCTATACATATATATATACACACATACATTTTTAGCACCATGTATTATTACCCATCCGGACTATACGCATATGTACTAATTACGCTAGTGTGTCTAAGGATGAGGCAGGTTGAATTTTGTGGAAGTGTACCCGAATTTGCGTGGAAAAAAGAGAATGTAAAAACATGTGGGGTGGGATGGAGGTATTCTATGTTTTGTTTGTGATGTTCAATTTTCATATAATTACAAAAAAATATTCACATATAAAATTTTGTTGCGAGCCATCAAAAAAATCGGTTCGCGACCCGAAGTTTGCGAACCACTGCTCTATTGGATTAAAAACATATTTTAAAGTTTTATAATTAAAAAAACCCCACAAAGCATTGAAATTAGCTCATTTTCAACAACTGTTCACATTAAATATTGCAGTTTTAAGATGAAATAAAATGGTTTCAAACCTAGATTTAGCTTTCCTCAAATAAATAATGTCATGTTTTAACAGGATCACGGTGGTCTAGGGGTAAGGCGTCAGACTTCTGTGTTGGAGGTCCAGGGTTCAATTATCGGTCCTGGCACAGATTTATCTGATTACCAAACCCTTCCTTCACCTCTGACAAGACGTGTATTAATCACAACTTGTGAGTGTGAGGAATGCCAGGTCTCCACCGTGGTTCGGATCCCACGTTAAACTGTAGGTCCTCCATTTCATCTTTCAATCACACTACCATTACACGTTAGCGTAAGTGCGTATAACCCGAACGGGTAGTAAGACGTGGTGCTAATAATAATAATAATAATAATAATAATAATAATAATAATAATAATAGGATCACAACATACTTAAATTAGATAGCTGAGGAGTGTTTAAGTGGTTTTTGAGGCACTAAATACTACCCCATTGACATAATATACACCGCTGTGTGAAGATATGTCCCTTAAAGCACACGGTGCCCTTAAATTGTTTCACCTTAACAAGTATTTGCTTACAAAGAATTCGAGGCCTTTATATCATCCATTTTAATTGATTTAGGTGAATAAAGTGGACTATGTTTTATTTTATTTTATGTACTACAGTACGTAAATATTTAAAATAATTGACACATTTTAAAATAAAACCATTTAACACAAGAAGGGGATCAAGTCCACTATTTTCTAGAATCCAAATTTCCCATTTAACTTTGAATCCCGAATCCGAATCTTGGGAAAAAAATACAATAAGAAATATAAATAATACAATAGAATAATTGAAAACACAAACATTAACAAAATGTTAAAATTCTTTCTTATAATCCATACATTGTAACATTCATACATTCAAGAATTAAATAGCCAAAGCTATTATATATGTTTTAGTGAGGAATTCTCCATCTAGATATCATATTCTGAAAATTGAAAAATGACACCTGGACACGGGAATTGATCCCGGGACCTTTGGCTTAGTACGCCAATGCTTTCACACATTTGTATCCGACGATTTCCGAACGTCCATCATAGACTCTGCCATAAAATATGAGTGAAGAATTACCCTGGGTATGGGACAATTCCTGGATAGCTCAGTGGTAAGAGCATTGGCGTACTAAGTCAAAGGTCCCGGGTTTGATTTCCGTGTGCAGGTGTCATTTTTCAATTTTCAGAATATGATTCATTAATTCAGTTAAGTGTTAAATGCCTGGTTGTTGAGTTCATCCTATAATTATAATTGGTTTTGAACCTCCAATAAGCAGTATTAGAGCTCTAAAACAAATTTTACTTGAAAAAAAAAACATGTTTAAGGATTTTAGTCTTAAATCCTTGAATCTCGAATATCCTTAAGGATTCGAGAGTTCATCCCTAATTTAGCACTTTACCTACAAAATAAAAAATATATAACATAAAAACTTCCAACAGAATACGATGTCATGTACAACAGAATTTCTTTTTTTCCAGTTCTTAACCTTAGATAGAGCTTTACTTCACGGTGGTCTATATTTTTTTCTCTTTGGTTATTCCAAAAATCCTTCCCTTTCTTCGTGCCTCCCCTCCCCTCCCTCTTTACCCGTCATTTCCATCGCCTCCTCTTCACCGCCTTCTATACCTAATTAAACTAGTTACGGCGAATACTGTTCCAGAAAAGCAGGAGGGGGAAAAAAACACAGTACTAATTATTATGATTACATGTCAGTTTTGAAGGCTTCATTACATCGTTCAGAAAGTAACAAAGAGCCTCACCGTCCCCCCTACCTTCGCCCTAAACACCCCCCACACCCTCTTTCCCATCCCTAACTTCAAATTATCTATTGTTTTAAATTAATATGAACCATTTTGGTGTGCTTCCTAAGTATAATAGCTGTTATCTTACTTATTATAGATGAGCATTAGATTAAGATGCCAAAAGGTAGCGTATAATATGTTTCTGTTTCTAATAATATTACCTACAGTCCCGTCCTTTAATAAAAAAAAACGCTGACCTGGCGGTCTAGGGGTAAGGTGTCAGACTTCTATGCTGGCGTCCGGGTTTCAATCCTCGGTCCCGGCATAGATTTATCTGATTACCAAACCCTTCCTTCACCTCTGACAAGACATCTTGTGAATGTGAGGAATGCCAGGCCTCCACCGTGGTTCGGATTCCACGTTAAACTGTAGGTCCTCCGTTTCATCTCACAATCACCCTACCATTACACATCAGCGTAAGTGCGTATAACCCGAACGGGTAGTAAGACGCGGTGCTAGTAATAATAATAATAATTTTTAAAAAATACCACTCCTGTAAAATCTGAAACAATATTTTCCTCCTTTAAATAAAGTTGTGTTCTATTCAAGTCATATATATTTTCCACTAACGGTTTGCTAGGCCTGTCATAGCTTCATATGCCTTTTAATTTAACTTAATACTAGGACAGGCACAACAACCAGTCCCCGGCCGTTAATTTATTAATGTGAAAGGCTAAACCTATATTTTAACCAATTATAAAGTTTTCGTTCGTACCGGGTATCGAATCTGGGGCCCTTAGCTCAGTAGGAAAACAGGCTACCGACTGAGCTAAAGGGCCTGACCTATTATTGGGTCTGATTACAAGTTCTCGAAGCATTTATTTATATAATTTCTTAAGCATTTTAATTCATATTCAGCTGGAAATTGTGGTACCTGGTCAAGTCTTAGGACGGTAGGACATGGATCATTTTACATATGATGAGTACTGGGGGAAAGAGAGGGAAATGTACAATTTTAACTTGAAATAATGCTGCCATATTTTGGACAATCATGATACTTTTCTAATACTCTTTATATTATGTTTGAAAGAGGTATCTGGAATATTTGAATTAGTTATTAAACTTTTTTTTTCTGCACTCCTTATGAGGCTTGAGATGTAGAAGTTGTTGTCCAAGAAAATGTATGTAATGTGACTGTACCATTCAAAATGTATATAATGTGACTGTACCATTCAAAATGTGTGTAATGTGACTGTACCATTCAAAATGTATATAATGTGACTGTACCCTTTATATCCCAAGCCCAGGGACAGAGATTAAATAAAAGTTTTTCTCTTATCTTGCACTCGATGGGCTAAAATAAAGTTCCTCTTAAGGTGCGGCAGAAGGGAGCGCGAGTAATTTTACAGTTTTTATAGCATTACATTTTTTTTTTGCCAAAATAAATCAAATATTTATCCAGTACCAACATAGAGTTTTGTTTTCTGCACATGCTAATATCAACAAATCTTGAATATATTTCCAGGGTATTCTGTAATTTCATCAAAACTTTTTAAATAAAGAGAAAAGGTTTTGACACAATTCCCTAACGTCGGGGACACACCTACAGTAGCCTCATGGCTTATTTGGTGAAGACTGACAGTGCACAGCTGACAGCTTTGAAAAGTTACCAGACAAAATTATGTATCCCTACGCCAAGCCATATGATCTGCAAAAACACCTGTTTAGCATCTGTCACTTCTGACAGTCAAAATTTAGGTTTATACCTAAATGTTGATTGTCAGAAGTCAGCCGTGAGCTGTCAGTCAGCGCCAAAGAAGCCATGGGGCTACTGTATATTTGCCTGGAATTGGACCCAAGCCTTAGAGGTGATGGTGGACACCCCTCATCTTTACCCTCCCCTCCCTAACATCACCCGGAACCTGATCAAGTAGGGATATGGCAGACAAAATGTGTCCAGTAAAAAACTTAGAGACCATTTTAGCATGATAACTTGTAGCCAACGCTGCAACGAACCACAAGTATACTATAGTGCTAGGGTCTACCTAAGTGGTCTTGAGGTAAAGTGTTTAGCCACGGACCTGATGTTCGTGGGTTCAAACCTAGCTGGGGTCGACGGATTTTTCTTGAGCGATAAAAATCCGCAGCACAACTTCCTTCATAGGAGAAGTAAAGCCGTCCGCCCCACGTCGATTGTGTCATGTAAAATAAACCTGGAAAGTATATGAAAATACCTTTCCGGGAAAAATTGGTAGGCCCTTTCGCTCTAGCTTGAAGAAATTCTCGAATGCAAATATAATCAGTCGGTTCAGAAAGTACACATTAGCTAAAAATAAATGAATTCAATTAAATATAGTGTTGGAAAGGAACTACTTTTAAATTTTAGTCAGCTTTTCCGCACCAGATGAAAATATAGGTAACACATTAAGCATGCAACATGTGGACACATGCATCATCGGTGAATGAACACTTGTTAACAAATTATACCTTTCGTATTGGGGAGGTGCATGACACGTGGCTGTTTGCAGCATGTGCCACGTGTAACATGGAGATTGAGTAGACTGGTTCACTGTGACGTGTTTGACGTGCAGCGAGCGTTTAGTTGATGCTGATTCGGTCAATATGTGCGGAACTATCTTGCGATTCAAAACACCATGTGGGGACAACCAACAAGAATATTATTTAACATTGATTGGGTATGTATTTTTGAAATGTATCTGGAGATTGATGTATACAGGCGGAAAGATTATTCTTAGACACATTTGGTAGAGAAAATGTGGTAAGACGTATGAAAAATTTGTCAGAAAGTTTTGCTAATTCGACAGGTCCCTATAGACACCAAGAGTTAATACATTTTTAATAACTGGCTGAACCCACAAAGGTCGTTTCTTGCTGCGTGTCACATTCTCTGTGCTTGATCATACATGCTGCATGTCACATTCTCTGTGCTTCATCATACATTCTGCATGCCACATACTCTGTGCTTAATTATACATGTTGCATCTTATATTCTATGTGCTTCATCATACATGCTGCATGTCACATTCTCTGTGCTTCATCATACATGCTGCATGTCACATACTCTGTGCTTCATTATACATGTTACATCTTACATTCTATGTGCTTGATCATAAATGCTGCATGTCACATTCTCTGTGCTTCATCATACATGCTGCATGTCACATTATCTGTGCTTCATCATACATGCTGCATGTCACATTCTCTGTGCTTCATCATACATGCTGCATGTCACATTCTCTGTGCTTCATCATACATGATGCATGTCACATTCTCTGTGCTTAATCATACATACTGCATGTCTCATTCTCTATGATTCATCATACATGCTGCATGTCACATTCTATGTGCTTCATCATACATGATGCATGTGTCATGCAACCCTTATGGTGTGAAAGCTGCCGTACAGTGTTAGGGAGGAACCATTAATTTTAATTTAATTGTAAAATATTACAGGTGCCTGGCTAAACGTATTTACGTGAGTAGTTCATTGTGTGGAAGTTGAAAGCACCCAATTACATAGTAACTGCTTCACATGGGGTAGGTACGTTCGCGTGACTGAATGGTTCAGGGGAATAGAGATTTATTCCAGGTCGTGCCTAAAACATTATCCGAGACTATATTTAAATTTATGTATCCTTGGGCCTATCTAACTCTCTGACCTTAAGGTGAGGATGCAGGGGACGTGAAAAAAGGTAATTGTTTTGGCAATTTTTATTACAAAACTTTTTTTGGCCAAAACTAATCAAAACTTTCTTCACTAGAAACATAGAGTTTAATTTTCTCCACACGGTGATATCAACAGTTGTTGAATATCTGTCATGAGCATAGCAGCATTAGATGAGAAACTTTTTAAATGAAGAGAAAAAGTTGTCATTAAATTCTTGACAGATATTCAACAACTGTTGATATCACCGTGTGAGGAAAATTAAACTATTTGTTTATAATTATAAAAACTGGGGAAAAAACTCTTTCCTTTTCTCTACTACCCACTCTAAGGAGCTCGAAAGTGATTGGTTGTCAGAACAGAAGGTCGCCATTTCACCCTATCTTGAGACACCTCCACCCAATCCCTAACCAGTCACCCAAATCTCCTTTAAAAAAAATTCACGTTATCCTCCTATCGACGTCTCGGCTTATCAAGGGGTTCTCCAGGTTTCCCAACTAATATTTTGTGTACACACTTGCTACCACCCACACGTGCCAAATGACCACCCCCACCTCAGCTACGTGTCTTGATTATCCTTCATATGTTTGGGGGATGAATACAAACCATGAAGTTCTTCAATACGTAACTTTCTCCACTCTCCCATAAGTGTCTGCCTAGGTATTGAAATTATTTAATTTAGAGTTGATTGTTTAGTAATAGGTGTGTTTATTTGAGACAGGTGTTTTTTGAACGTTTGAGTGCCAACATTCTTCCTATTTATCTTGACTAATATCTAGCATAAACGTGTAAACTAGGCCCTATACCATTATTGTACCCCTTAGTTAAACAACATCCGATACCTTAACTCGGTCGGTAGTCTGTCTGTCTACTGAACTAAGGGTCCCGGGTTCGATTCCTGGAATGGCTGAGAAACTTATCATTGGTGAAATGTGGGTTTACCCTTTTTACATTGATAAATTAACAGCTCGGGGACTGGATGTTGGGTCTGTCCTAGTCTTAGGTTATATTATAAGGCATAGACATGCCTAACCAGCCGATAGTGGAAAAACATATGGATTGAATAAAAAAACTGACCCAAACAGTAATGGGTGCTTAAAGTTAAAACAAAATAATAACTATTTAAAAGTGATATATCCGAAATGCTGGTCGAAAGGTCTAAGGCGTCGGACTTGCAATAGAATAGACTTCCTATGACGGGAATATCGTGGTTCGAATCCCGGTCGGATGTATGAAAGGAAATTTTTCATAAATTTGTTCATAAGCTCGCTCTCCGCAAATTCTGGTGCAGTTAATCTAAATTCAACCTTATTCATCCTAACACATTATCGTAACTAGTAGTCAACATATGCGTGCAACCCTAACGGGTGGTAAGATGCAGTGTAGGTATCTTATTATTATTATTATTATTATTATTATTAGCGCCGCGTCTTACTACCCGTTCGGGTTATACGCACTTACGCTAATGTTTAATGGTAGGGTGATTGTGAGATGAAGTGGAGGACCTACAGTTTAACGTGGAATCCGAACCACGGTGGAGGTCTGGCATTCCCCACATTCACAAGATGTCTTGTCAGAGGTGAAGGAAGGGTTTGGTAATCAGATAAATCTGTGCCGGGACCGAGGATTGAACCCCGGCCGCCAGCATAGAAGCCTGACACCTTACCCTTAGACCACCAGGTCACCTCACCTGTGTGTAGATATCGAATCTAAGTAAAAGTTAGTTTGTAAGTTGTTTATTGATATAAATATATATTTGAATAAATCACACCAGTGCATGCCGACAAAAAAATGTATCAAGAGTAGCGATGTTTGTGAGTTTTCTTCTTAAGTTTTTTAAATTAAAACAAAACTATATGTTTAATATTGCATGTAAAAAATTGGAAAAGTACAGCTCCATCAAATAATATTTTAGGGGAAACCAAATCATAATCAACCCAACAGGGCTCCATTTTTTATTCCCATACTTTTTTTTTCCCCTCGTTATTATGTCTGTCAACTAATTGTATAGTTGATAATAAATATGAAGGCCATGAATCAGGTCACGATACAGCTTCGGAAATTCAAGAGAACATTATGAGTTTAAAAAAAACATGATTTGGGAGGGGTAATATGGGTGAATGCACGGTGTGGGAATAATTAAGGAAGGGGACCATAAATACCCGCAGGAGAAACTGCATGCAAATCTAGGAATGTTTTTAGCCTAAGGCCATGCACGACTTAAAAGTCTGGGTTGTCTTGTTTGGTTTTTTTAAATAAAAAAATCTGTGGTAAGGAGGATTCTGATAGGAAAAAATAAACAGTTTAGAAAAGACAAATATATATATATATATATATATATATATACTTTTTCACGGCCCCTTAGAGTGAGAAAATACTGTGATCGTCAAAAGAAATTGAAATCGACGTTTCATAGCCCACAGAATCTGTTGTTTTTTTTATCCTGTTTGCCTGTTACTGAGCCTATAACCGAAACCATTTGACAGATCTTAGGTTTTATTAAGGTTCCTCAGAGGATTTTTTGGAATTATCTGTCTACAGTAGTCCTAAAATTAAGGGTGCTTCAAACAAGAGGAAATTTCTAACTTTTAACATATTATTTCCGTAACTCTTTAAGATACGAAATCACTTATTGTTATAACGCTATTAAAATAATAATCTTCTATTAGGAATTTTTTTTATAGGATGTCTGACACCTTATCTCGGTGAGTAGCGCATCTTTCTACTGAGTTAAGGTTCGCGGTTTCGATTCCTGGTATGGTCGAAAAATGTAATATGTCGTGATCTGATACAATCAATCGGTTTAGAAAGTGAAAGCTAAATATATCAAATAAATATAATTTTAAAAAAAGATCCATGATTTCTAAGCTATATGCAAATTAGATATTTTTTATGGAAGTATTATTTAGCAACTGAAATCATCATCTAAGATGGTCATGTTCCTCTTTTCTCAATGTTTATGTATCAGTGCATATTATTTTATGTATGCTCTTTGGTGGAGTGTTTCTGCAACAATGTGTACTAATTCGTCTCACAAATCTTACGCGTTTTTAGTTAATGTCTCTATTTTCTCTTGCGGACTCACGCCATGGAGTTTTTTTTAAATTTTAAGATAAAAGAGAAAGAAATTCTTTGCGGTACACCATACCCCTAATTTGGGATTAAAATCGATAACATTTTACCTTATTATTTGTATTATTTTATAGGTATTTGACCGAGTGGAGCGAAGCTCTTGTTTTAACTCGACTTTTTAACATTTTGTTTTCCTGTTTGTTCCGCGATTGCTTTGACCAAATTTTAACGAAATTTAGTGAGGACGTTCTTCGAGCCCAGTCTGAATGATGCATGTGTTTTTAATTCGACATAATTTGCGAGACCGACGTCTTAAAACACGTGAACCGTGGCTATGGAGTCAAACATAGTCCACGTAACGCTACTGAGGGGGGAACATTAGTGTCTACATGGTGTTAAATGGGGGAACATTAGTGTCTACATGGTGTTAAATGGGGGAACACTAGTGTATACATGGTGTTTAATGGGAGAGCACTAATGTCTACATGGTGTTTAATGGGGGAGCACTAGTGTCTACATGGTGTTAAATGGGGGAGCACTAGTGTCTACATGGTGTTAAATGGGGGAGCACTAGTGTCTACATGGTGTTAAATGGGGGAGCACTAGTGTCTACATGGTGTTAAATGGGGGAGCACTAGTGTCTACATGGTGTTAAATGGGGGAGCACTAGTGTCTACATGGTGTTAAATGGGGGAACACTAGTGTCTACATGGTGTTGAATGGGGGAACACTAGTGTTTACATGGTGTTTAATGGGGGAGCACTAGTGTTTACATGGTGTTAAATGGGGGGGAGGGGGGGTTTATAGATATAAGATGTAGCCTCGGTTTTGTGGTGCCAATAGTAGAGGCACAATGTTGGGAGTGCTTAGTAATAGGGAAGGGGCGGGGGGGCGGGCAGGAAACTCCTGCCCTGGACCCCCAAGGCATTGGTACGCCACTGCTTGGACTAACACCCGCGTAAATACCACGTGAAATTATTATTTTCTAGTTATTTGATACATTTATTGAGTGTTCCGTAAACAAAATCAATAATCCAAGTATTTCTTGCTATTCGTTGATTGTTATAATTTAACCAAACAATCATTTACGTAGGTATTCGTTCTTGTATCTTGGTTTTTTTAAATCGTGTAGCATTACTACACGAGTGCAACAATTAATAATAATACAATGAACTGTACAAGGAATAACTTATAAGTAAACAAAATATTATTTTTAGTTTTTCTGAAGTCAACAACCAGAACGGCCGGGGTTCAATCCTCGGTCCCGGCACAGATTTATCTGATTACCAAACCCTTCCTTCACCTTTGACAAGACATTTTGTGAATGTGGGGAATACCAGGCCTCCACCGTGGTTCGGATTCCACGTTAAACTGTAGGTTCTCCATTTCATCTCACAATCACCCTACCATTTACACATTAGCGTAAGTGCGTATAACCCGAACGGGTAGTAAGACGTGGTGCTAATAATAATAATAATAACAACCATAAGGTTGGTTTAAGGTGATTTTTATCCATTCGGTGCTGGGAAAGCATTCAGCCCTTCAGCTGGTTAGTGCCACCCACATCATCTGGTAGATATCCCATGTATCAGGGGAATTAAGAAAGTGTGATGGTTCTCCGTTACCTTTCACACTGAATTTCTAAGAACGAGAGTGAAAATGCCTACCAAATTTCGCCGGGAAAGGTATTTTCCCAGAACTTTCAGGCTTCTTTTACAAGCCACACTCGACAAGGGACCGACGGCGATACTTCCCCTCCGAAGGAAGTTGTGCTACGGACTTGTATCGCTCAAGAAAAATCCGTCAACCCCGGTCGGGCTTGAACCCACGAACATCGGGGGCCTGAGGCGAGCGCCTTACTCCAATACCACCAAGATCGAGTAATTTTAGTTACAAATTTGTATTTCTTGTCGCTACAAAAACTTCCACCATCATTAACATGTACTAGACCAATGAGAAAAAAAACCTTTTATATTCTAGAGAAGGGGTCCCCAAACCCTATGCCCCCGAGAGCCATGGCGCCCGCCGAGTATTTTGTGTCTGCCCGCCACTTTTTGACTACAGATGAAAAGTTCTTGACTAATCTGTCACTTTTCACGCCAAAAATCAAATTTGTGCTTATCTCTAGTTATGATGTTCTCAAGAAGTTGGTGATTGAAAGCCCCCTCTTTCCAATCCCTCCCTCTCATTCCTCTTTCTTTACTGGCTCATTTACAAAGTGTACTTTTAGTCGGAATTACCATTCCAATAGTTTCAAGCTGAAAGGTTTTGCTTTTTCCTAATCTCAAAGACCCACCCCCCCGTCCATCATTCTCTTCACACTCACTGATCCACGCTAAACTTCCTATTTCCTTTGTAAATATCTTGACATGGGTCTACCCAGCTTTGTTGCCTGAATAAACACAGAATAAATATAGATTTTTAAAATGTACCTAAGCACCAAAATGGTGGTTAATAGTTTAATATTTCCTTGTGTATTTATTTTGGTCTTGTTAAAACCGTAGATAAAGCAGTATTTTTTTAAATTCATTTTTTGTCAAGTTGGAGGGGGTTGAACCCCCCCCCTCCCCTTTGGCTACGGCCTTGATTATTACCCACAACCACATGTAACGTCACAATCGCTGTCGGAAACTTAACATGGCGGCGGTTGACTGGTCGTGTGCTTAGTGTTGAGGCTGACCTCTGAGCCTGGCGGAAGTTAGAAATTTGCCTTGAAAAAGTAATCTCGTTGCCCGCTGTATTACCGTTAATTTTGAATGTGCTCTAAGGTACAAAAAAGGTTGAGGACCTCTGTTCTAGAGGTATCCAATACCCGACTTGACCCCCCGCTCCTCCCCCTTCTCCTCCAACAGTCTAAATAAATCCTTGTATGTGTGAGACCTTTCTAGATAACAATCCTGCATACACCACTGGATCTCTTTCGTGTCGAAGCTTCTGGCACCGATTCCAGACCTCAGCTTGTTAATAGCCTGTAAAAAAAAAAGAAACAACGTTTACTACAACATATTAACATGAGTAATATTTTTAACAAAAATGCCGTCCGTCGTGCATTGTAACTTCTCTTTTCTACCTCTCATTGCATCTCATCCAACCTTTTTACAGCCAAGGATAAATAAAATTATATCGCCTTAAGAAAAATATTTTATCTGGCAGCTCTTCAAGTAACTATTATTATTATTATTATTATTATTAGCACCGCGTCTTACTACCCGTTCGGGTTATACGCACTTACGCTATTGTGTAATGTTAGGGTGATTGTGAGATGAAATGAAGGACCTTCAGTTTAACGTGGAATCCGAACCACGGTGGAGGCCTGGCATTCCTCACATTCACAAGATGTCTTGTCAGAGGTGAAGGAAGGGTTTGGTAATCAGATAAATCTGTCCCGGGACCGAGGATTGAACCCCGGCCGCCAGCATAAAAGTCTGACACCTTACCCCTAGACCGCCAGGTCACCTTCAAGTAACTACCCGCCTCGGTGGCGTAGTTGGCTAACGCGCTAGTCGTGTTGAGCTTGACTGTTGAGGACGGGGAGATCGAGGTTCGAATCTCGGTCGGGTGAACT
>CABFVX010005951.1:23002-34351 GCA_902151425.1 Timema shepardi
CCCCCCCCCCCCCCCTTCTAGGCCAGCGTATGTACATTACAAAATATGTATTTAAGTTCGAATTACGATCATTTTCCTTATTTAAGGGTGTTTTACAATATCGAGCTGTGGTTTGTTTTCTAATTGAAGGTTTTGATCGTACGGTAAGTTAAGCGAAACGTCTGAAATAATAAATTAAATAAAACAGGTTTATCTTATATCATATGTTCTTAGAATACCAAAACGAATTGAGGTAAGAGCCCTCATTGAAGGTCATACACTTGACTTGACTACCAGAATCAAAAGCCTGACTGCTAATCTTTGGTTAAGGTGCAGAAGTTTACTAACCTAAAAATAAAAAACAACTTAATAACCCATTAAATATTTTGCGTGGTTTTTTTTTACCTTAAAACTAATGGTTGCATGCATTTCCATTTTATTCGACAAGAGGTTACAGACAAATAAAACTAATAAAAGGTTTGTCTTGAAAGATTTTTACTTTCCCACTTTTTTTTTTACCCCCCCTTGTTTGAATAATCTTCGTAATTTGGCCGCATTCTTTGGGATGTCTTTGAAAACCGGGCTTACGCCCTTGAAAGGATGACCAGAATTGGATGGTACAGCCCAATTTTCATAGGTAGGACCGTTTCTGAAAATAAGATCATCTTTCACTTATTATTATTATTATTATTATTATTATTATTATTATTATTAGCACCACGTCTTACTACCCGTACGGGCTATACGCACTTACGCTAATGTGTAATGATAGGGTGATTGTGAGATGAAATGAAGGCTCTACAGTTTAATGTGGGATCCGAACCACGGTGGCACTCCACACGTTCACAAGTTGTGATTACTACACGTCTAACTGTAAAACGGCTAGCAAGTTTCGGTTCAAAAATCTCCAGGCTTTATTATCAAAATGATCAACTTATAAATCTGTCTGGACAAGTATGAGATAAAGAACTTTCATAAACGAAAGTGCTGTGGTTCAGAGTAATACTAGTATTTCCCAATTCAAGATCTCAATTTTCCACAAAATCTCTGACTTTCAAGCTCTTCCCCCCCCCCAACATTGGTGGAGATTATTTGGTTATAGATTTTTATAACTGATACTAGCGCTTTACTACGAATCCCGTGACTTTTACGAGCGAAGAAGTTGACTTAGACGGTTGTTCGCCTTGTCACGAATCGTTTAATTTTAAATCCTAACTCAATGTCCATATAATCTTTGTCTACTTAACATATGAAGGTGAATATTTCGTTAGTACAACATTTTTATTTTTTCCCCTCCCCGGACGTGTTTCGAGTACATAACAACCGCCGCCCACGCCAACGCTTGATGGAAGCGTCAGATTCGCGTATTACTCCATTCATTTGTTCGGTCCATTGTCGACTGATTTGCAGCCCGCGCGCATGCGCGCGGCGCAGAGGTCACGTCGTCTGCTCATTGTTGTGAGCGGGGCACGTAGAAGGCTATGGTTGGCATTTTAGTCACATTGTTGCGTCAGAGCAAGACCGTCCTACAACAATGGTGCCTTATAGAAAATTTCCTAATGTGTGTCTTTCCCCACCCTCTAGAAGACTCTAGATGACCTAGATAGTCTAGAAAGATTAAACCTTGCACACTTATAATACAGACCACGGGACAGAGTCTAACAGAACTGAATTTTCTATTATTTTTTTTATGATTGAATTTTCTTAAAGCGTTTCGTGAATTTAAAAGAACGTTTTTTTAAGATTTAATTTTCTTAAAGCGTTTCGTGAATTTAAAAGAACGTTTTTTTTATGATTGAATTTTCTTAAAGCGTTTCGTGAATTTAAAAGAACTGAGTGAGGAGTTTGTGTTTTTCAGTTTATATTCAAAAGATCAGCTCCATTCTAAATATTCAAGTTTTGTTCGCCTGTCGTCGACAAGTTTACGTACTAGCAGTATATATTTTATAATATAAGCGTTTAAAAGTAGGTAGTTTTATTCATAAAATAATATACATTATGTTTCGTATCGGTTTCTAAAAATTCTTGTTTCTTAGTAATAAACAAGAATTTTTAGAAACCAATACGAAACATAATGTCTATTATTTTATTAATAAAACTACTACTACTATATTCTATAAACTACTATAAACTACTATATCTTTAATATATATCCCCCTTTTTTTTATTGCATTCATAAAGATTTAAAAAAAACTCAAATAACTATGTTTTATTATAATGACAATGTCCAGTAGTACTTATCCCACTTTTGCTCGGTCTGCCTCAACAACTTGTATCCTGGATTATATATTCGATTAATATCTATAAGGGCATTAAATTTGTATTATTATTTGACTGTGAGGATAGATATAAATTGCCTAATCTTTCTTCTTTTAGTATTGTCATGTCTTGATTCCCCCCTTAAGCATATGAATCGCTTTCTTTATTTATCACATTGGCTATTAATTGACAAAATCTGGATTATTTCTTAGTAATGGGTAGTTTAATGAGTGTTAGGGGGTTAGATAAACGCTCAGGCTATAAGCCGTTCACCAGAAAAAAAATGATATAAATGAACCTACAAGGATTACAGTCGGATTCATAGAGCAAGGAACAAGGTCACTTCTGACAAGACGTGTATTAACCACACCTTGTGAATGTGGGGAATACCAGGCCTCCGCCGTGGTTCGGATCCCACGTTAAACTGTAGGTCCTCCATTTCATCTCACAATCACCCTACCATCACACATTAGCGTAAGTGCGTATAACTCGAACGGGTAGTAAGACGTGGTGCTAATAATAATAAAGGAACAAGGTCACCCATGGGGGTTTTACAAATGGGGAGGGATTGTAGTCTCATCTTCTGAGGGTGTGGCATTCCCCCTTCCCCTCCTCGAAAGAAAATTTCAAGAATTTTAACCATGTGGGGTAGGTGGGAATCTTAGAGCATCTAAACAAAATTCTGAGCTAATTATATAAGTTTGAAGATCAAATTTTCGCAACAACAACACAAAAAAAAAAGTTTCTGCAAAATTAACAAAAATCAAATTTTGTTTTAGCTGAACCAATTGGTAAAGAAACATGATATTTTTCACGAGTTTATTTAACAGAACAAAATGAAAAGAAAGCTGATAAAGGAGGAAATTTACATTTTATCATTTTTATCTGTTATCTCGGATATTGGTGATTCAAAGTTGTTGATAGAAAATTGCTGCCAAAACCCAAAAACCCAATTTTATTTTTTTTCTCACAAATTAACAACAACAAAAAGGTAAATATTGCAGAGTAATAAGGGGGTACTGTAGATAATATCTTCTTACCAAGTCAACAACTTGAAGATTGGTTTGCTCCAGCCTTAGCTGGGCATGCACCCAATCTTTTGTCTGATTAGTGCTACCTGAACCATCTGGTAGAAATCTTATTCACTATAGAAATTCAGGAAGTGTGGTTGGCTACCTGTTACCTTCCACATTGAATTTCTATGAGTAAGCGCTAAAGAGATCCTACCAATTTGGCCAGTCAAGTTATTCTCACATACCTTACGGGGTTATTTTACATGCCACAATTGACAAGGGGCTTTACTTACCATACGAAGGAAGTTGTGCTACAAATTTTTATATATGAAAATTAGATACGTAACTTAACTGAAAACTGAAATGTTACGCACACGAGGAATTTATATATATATATATTTTTTTATTTTTTATTTACTGTCCTACTTTCTTTGTGTGCCGAATTTAGTTTCAGTACAAAAATTATATTGTATTGCCTTTCATTCATCTTCTACATTTTTTTAAACTTGTGAATCAGGATATTGGGTCCGGCCCCGGTACCATGGTACCAGTAGTCCACTCCTCTTGGCGGGCCTGACCCCAAGGGGTATGAAATATGGATACTCCCGGTTAAGATTGGAATGCAGGGAACACGAGTTAAAGGCAAAGGTTTTTACAGTTTTTAAAGCACTTTTTTTTTTTTACAAAATAATAAAATATTGATCCAGTAGAAACGTAGAGTTTAATTTTCTTCATGTGGTGATATCAACAGTTGTTGAATATCTATCATGAGTATAGCGGCATTAGAGGAGAAACTTTTTAAATTAAGAGAAAAAGTTGTAATTAAATTCCAGAACAATCTTGACAGATATTCATTAACTAATGAGGTCATCGTATGAAGAAAATTAAATTCTATGTTTCTACTGGAAAAACTATTTTATTTTGACTTTAAAAAAAATTGTTATAATTTTTTTTAAATTAAACCACTCATCTTTCCTTGCGCCCCCCTCCCCCCTCCCCCCTTGTTACACTATAGGGCAGCTTCTAAGATAGGACTTTATTGTAATCGGTAAAGATAAGGGCTGATTACCTTTCAGGGTAAACGGAGTGTACAATACATGTAATTTTCCGATTTACAAATTTCCTTTCTTATCCCCTTATTTCTTTCAACATAAATCGAAATTATTTCAATTGGGTTAGAGACTTTAAAGTGACGTCTCTGTTCCCCTTCTACCCCGCACCCCATTTGCCTCTTTACAATTACATTTTGATAGTTGTCTTGTTAGTTTCCTTGGGTCGACCCTCACACCCCTTCTCGGTGTGTCCAGGTCTTCTTGAATCGAATCGAGCTGTACCTGTAGGAAGATAAATAAGCCCGTATGGACGTCACGGAGTGATGGAAAAACAATCTAAGTGCCACGCCTCTCCACTGTAACTTAACGACACGGGGTTAGAGGGGGATGAGGGGGACCTTCAAATATTCTTGGCCGGAGGGTGAGGGGAAGTGGGGGGGAGGCTATTGGCGGTTAGGGAGGGAGGTGGAGAACCAAACAAGGTTGAAAGATGTGAAAAGAGGTTGTGGCGATGAGGTATGCGGTGAGTTGTGAGCGCTTTCATTAGGGCAACACGCCGCTTCACCCTGGGGAGATAGCCCTACCGACACAGGGGTGTTCAAAGCAAGAGAGGGGAGGGGGGCCTCACATATGTGCCGTGACGTGGTGTGTTGCCAGGGTAAGCACGGCTATTTCATTAGGGCAACACGCCGCTTCACCCTGGGGAGATAGCCCTACCGACACAGGGGTGTTCAAAGCAAGAGAGGGGAGGGGGGCCTCACATATGTGCCGTGACGTGGTGTGTTGCCAGGGTAAGCACGGCTATTTTTTAGGTGGGATGGTAAGAAACGCAATTAAATATCCGTTGTTTTTTTCCAGTTTTTGTGACAATTACTTTTTTTTTAGTATTAGGGGTCAATTTTTTTTTTTAATGTTGCGTTATAATTTTAGAAAATGTTCTGCGTGCAGTATTCTAAACAGTTCGTTTTTCACCACGTCCTACTACCTATTCAAGCTTATACATATATGTACTAATTAGTTACACTAATGAGCTGGGGATGAGTAAAGTTGAATTTAGTGAAAGTGTAGTCGCATTTGCGTGGATAGAGAGGAAAAACCATCCTCAGTACACACAGCAATGATTCAAACCCCCAACCTTCCCGTCTTCAGCAGGCCAGTCCACACACGAGAGTGACGCCTTAGACTATTCGGTCCCTGAAGAAGTGTCATCAGGAGCTGGAAGGCAAGACGAGTTGAGTGTAACCGTCTACGTGAAGGGAAATACCCTCACACTAGATAGAACCTGGGACCTTTGGTTTAATACAGTGGTTAGAGCATTGGTGGATTATACCAAAGGTCCTGGGTTCGATTCCCGTGTTCAGGTTTCATTTTTTAATTTTCAGAATATGATATCTAGATGGAGAATTCCTCACTAAAAAGCATAAATAATAGCTTCAGCTGTTTTATTCTTAAATCATAAATTATTTTAGAATTTACTGTTGTGACAGTGCTAAAAGTTACTTTATCTGTTTGAGAAAAGCTAGATCCACGTTTCTAACCATTTACTCCAAAGATGGGCAAACTTTTCTCCCCGAGGGCCACATGGACATCCTTAAGGTCTCTAGCGGGTCGCATGTGTTAATACATCTAAATTTACTAAATAATGACATATATTTTCATACAAAAATACATTTATTAGTCATTTAACTATATAACTTTGTTACACAAAGAAAGTAGCAAATGAAATCTTAATATGTCATAGCAAGTAAATTTAAATATGTCATCGGGTGACCTGGTGGTCTAGGGGTAAGGTGTCAGACTTCTATGCTGGCGGCCGGGGTTCAATCCCCGGTCCCGGCACAGATTTATCTGATTACCAAACCCTTCCTTCACCTCTGACAAGACATCTTGTGAATGTGTGGAATGCCAGGCCTCCACCGTGGTTCGGATTCCACGTTAAACTGTAGGTCCTCCATTTCATCTCACAATCACCCTACCATTATACATTAGCGTAAGTGCGTATAACCCGAACGGGTAGTAAGACGCGGTGCTAATAATAATAATAATAATAATAATAATAAAATATGTCATGACTCATATTGCTTACTAGCCTACCTGAATGTTGTTTAGTAACTACTCAAACTGTTGTCGTCAATGGGATGTATGCAACTGTCCAAGATCCTTCGGATCGCACAAATTGGCCGCGGCTGATTTACTCTGATCTTAGAACTGCGAAATTTCACGCGAAACATTTTTTTGAAAATGAGCCAAGTTCAACTTTTTTATAATTTTTCCTAAAGTTGATTTAACTTCAAATATAAGGTTTTTAAAAACAATAGGTACCTCTAACCTCCAACTTCTCACCTCATTCACGCCGGGTTAAAATTGGTGCTAATAATCTGTCTCTCTTTAGAAGCTTTAATATTATCCCGCCTAATCTTAATTTTCCCTAATCTGAAGTAGATAAATCACAATTAGTTCGGATTAACGATATTATATTGTAATTCTGGAATAATCTGGGATTTATTCACGTCTTAAACGAGTCTCATTACTCTATTAGGTGGTTCTCCTTAAGGAGGCCGCCTCTCCGAGAGCAATATTAAAATTATACGATACTTTATTTCAAAATATGATTCACGCCAAAATAAATTCGTAAGATTCCAAAAGGGCTCTTTTTACTTAACAAGCCAATATTTTGAGTTCTATTAGTAAACTTAATAAAAAAAAACGTGTAACAATGTAACTCATTCTTAACGACATATTTGCGGAGCTATGAGACCGGGTTTGATTAAAAAGGGCTTTAGATTTAGCCTTCCTTAAACAAATACAGTAATTTTTTGATAGGCTCACAACAGAAAATTTTAAGAGATTTGAGAATTAGCAGTGAGCTTTCCTCTTTACCTTGAGATAAGAAATTTCGTGGTTTTATTTCCCCTCTTTCTTATTGACATGATTTTATTATTTATCACCGCGTCTTACTACCCGTTCGGGTTATATGCTTTAAGTACTAATTACGCCAATGGATTATGAATTGGGAAGGTTGAATTAGAGGAAGTGAACCCGTATTTACGTGGAGGGAGAGTGGAAAACCATTTAGGAAAAAACCACCCCAGTTCACCCGACCGAGATTCGAACCTCGATCTCCCCGTCCTCAGTGTTTGAGCTCAACACGACTAGCGCGTTAGCCAACTACGCCACTGAGACGGGTTATTGACATGATAAAGGTGACTATGGGTGAAGGGCGAAAGGGAGTACAAGCTTAGACCGAATAGAAAGGTAATTCCAGAAAACGACACAGTATCTTTTTATTTGAAGCTGTGTGGTTTGCTGGTGAATGATACTTTCTCGCTAACCGAAACGGCCGCCTTAAGAACCCGTCTCAACCCCAAGGATAACGCGTAAATTAGGTAATTAAAACAACTCGAACCAGACGTTGAATCGTGGTGTGGATTTTTGTAACCTACTTTAGAAAAAAAAAACTGACTTGAGACCAGTGAAACCACTTTCCGAAATTTTTTATATTTTTTTAATTACAACAAAACTGAAAAATAATTATTTAAAAACAAAACAAAAAAAAAACCTAACTGATCCTAATTTTCGCTACTGCCAAAATAAAGAATACAGAAAACCACATTGTGATATGTTTTCTGGTATCAAATTACCCGGTTAATCGGCTGGGGGACGAAATATTTATACTTGTTACGACCATAAAAGTTTTATTGCACAATTTTAACAAGTGTATAATTATAAGCTAAAATTAGTGATTCAATTATTTCAAATCATTACAATTCATGAGTCATATATATATAAAATGGCTCAAACTTGCTATTTTATACTAATTGTATTCCATTGTTAAGGTAAATTAATTAATGTATGGAAATAAAATATTTATAGTTTTACTAATATTGGCAATAATAGTAATAATATTGTATTCTTTTTAATTTGAATGTTTAGTTTAAATGAATTTCAGCCCCATACATTAATTTTCTATTTTTCTTATCACCATGTCTTACTACCTGTTTAGGTCATACGCTTATGCTAATGGTTTTAAGTGATAAGGAAGGTTATATTTACAAGAAGTGTAACCGCATTTAGGTTGATGGGGAATGGAAAACTATTTTGGAAAAACCTTTGTTAGTACACCCGACCCAGATTCGAACCTCGATCTCCCCGTCCTCGGTAATCTAGTCTACTGCGAGAGTAATGCCTCATACCATGCGGCCACCGAAGCGGGTAATAGATTAGTTACTTTACCTTAACAATGGTAAGGGAAAAGCATGAAATAAAAAGTTTTGACACGCCTCGGTGGCGTAGTTGGCTAACGCGCTAGTTTCGTGTTGGGCTGGACTGCTGAGGACGGGGAGACCGAGGTTCGAATCTCGTTCGGGTGAACTGGGGGTGGTTTTTCCTAAATGGTTTTCCAATCTCCCTCCACGCAAATGCGGGCTCACTTCCTCTATTTCAACCTTCTCAATTCCTAATCCCTTAGCGTAATTAGCACTTAAAGCCTATAACCCGAACGGGTAGTAAGACGCGGTCTTAAATAATAATGATAATAATAATAATAAGTTTTACCCGTAATAATTAGTGAACTGTAATAATTTTAGCTCATTGAATCACTTTTTATAGTTTAAATTTATAAACTTTTTTAAAATTGTGCAGTTTAATTTTTGTTGTCAAATGACCTTAAGGAATGCAAACGATTTCTTAGGTATAGTTTGTCCTTGTATCGCGAACTTTAAAACCTCATAACCTTTCATTACACTTTATTTTGTAGCTCCAATAAAACTTATATTTATTTAACACCGCGTCTTACTACCCGTTCGGGGTTATGCGCTTAAGTACTAATTACGACAATGCGTTAAGAATTGGGAAGGTTTAATATAGAGGAAATAAACCCTGCATTTACATGAAAGGAGAGTGGAAAACCGTTCAGGAAAAAACCACCCCCAGTTCACCCGAACGAGATTAGAACCTCAAATCTCCTCGTCCTCGGCAGTCTAGCCCAACACGAAACTAACGCGTTAGCAAACTACACCAACGAGACGGGTAAAACGTCTATTACAAGTATTTGCAGCCTAATCAGCACTTAAATCATTTGGTTTCAATTTAATGAACAATTTTTTTTTTCCAAACATTCTTAATCTATTCACCGTGTTTTGTTCGAGTTGTTACGTTAATATACGTGAATCCTGGTCACACATACTAATTTATTTACGTTACGTGAACGTTAAGTTAATCATGCTCCCTGAATCAAGCGTGATAAGCAGTTCTTCTAGACCTGCCGATTAAAAAACATAAATAAAAAAGTAAACTCTCACTTGTAATAAACAGCATGACTTAGTTTCACATTTTTTACTCGACAATCGTGACGGACTTTATAGAGGCATTCTCACGAAAACAACACCAACAAAACAACATGAAATTACCCTTTAAAAAAAATATTAAGAAATAACCCAACCCATATTTTTCCTTCTATTCTTCCTCTACTGTTCAAAATAGCTTTTTTTTTATGAATAATTATAAATTATCAAAGTATAAAAAAGAAGTTATAAACGCTTATTTATGACCTCAAACGTTTAATTAGACCCGTAATAGGCTCCACGTGGTGGCTGCTGTCTCTGGTATTTACCACTGAGGTAATTTTATGTTGCAAATAACCATAACGTTTTGAATATATGTTCTGCAGTTGTTTTAAGTCTTTTTTTAAGCTTTCTTCTTCTTCTCAGAATCGCTCTAGAGACGCGCGATTCAAATAAATTAGTTTTACGGTTAAATCGAAATAACGTCTAGTGTCATCTGTTAACACACGGGCACGCGGAAAAAGGCGTTGGTCTCGTCTTGTCTGAGTTTTTTTTAATACCAGTAACGGGGAAGGGTTTGAATCTCACCCAACTGTACTGAATTGTTTCCCCTAAAAAAAAATCACTCTTCTTCAACAAAAATGCGGGTACGATGTTTCCTATAAGTCTACTCTCCTCCTCCTTAATGAATTATGAGTTATTACATTTAAAAAAAATCTACTAAATGTACTTTAATTCATACGTGAAGCCACGTGTTCCGCAACTGTCACTTTTGGTGAGTGGTGTCAATTTATACAGCTGTAAGATGAAATATGGTGGCCATTTGTCAATATTGGCCTCTAACGGTCTACTTTTAAAGCGTCACTCGGCCAATAGACTGAACTACTGATGACGGGGAGGTCAAGGATCGAAACCCGGTCAGGTGTACCGAGGTACTGACGGGTAAACAACACACTTGGTAAAAATTGCGTGATGCTGGGCAGGACGTCTGGTCCATCAGACGGCTGCTCTTATTTCAGAAGATGGATCGGAGATACAGTAGCCCCGTGGCTTCTTTGGTGCTGACTGACAGCTCACAGCTGACTTCTGACAGTCAACATTTAAGTATATACCTAAATTTTGACTGTCGGAAGTGACAGCTGATAAACACATATTTTTGCAGATCATATGGTTCGGCGTAGGGATACATAATTTGGTCTGGTAACTTTTCAAAACCGTCAGCTGTCAGTCAGCACCAAAGAAGTCATGGGGCTACTGTAGCTATGAAAATTGGACAGTGACTTAATTTAACTTATAATATCATCATTTAAATTAAATACCTAATCACAAAACTGGGCAAATTTTAGTAACAGACATATATACTCGCCTCCTTTGTCCCCATACATAGGCTACACGCTACACCACTTACGTCACATGGGAACGTATTTCCGTTGACACCTGGCCAATGACTGTTCAACTGAGTGATAGGAACATATCACAGATACTGTTTGGACTAACTAATGAATAACCTGTCAATACGACACGACACCGCTCATACTAATATAGTTTTGACATTGTCTTAGGGCCAGTTTCATGGTCAAATTTAGTACGCCTCAAGTGCGGCGCTACACTAAGTTCATGACGACACCTACCTAAACTCGGATGGAATGGGTCGTTCTCGCATAGGAAACTGGCCCATTCCATTCTGGTTTAGGTAGGTGTCGTCATGTACTTAGTGTAGCGCCGCACTTGAGGCGTACTAAATTCGACTATGAAACTGGCCCT
>CABFVX010005952.1:0-12310 GCA_902151425.1 Timema shepardi
AAGATGTCTTGTCAGAGGTGAAGGAAGGGTTTGGTAGTCAGATAAATCTGTGCCGGGACCGAGGATTGAACCCCGGACCCCAGCACCGAAGTCCAACACCTTACCTCTAGACCGCCAGGTCACCGAAAGTGTAATCAACACATACATTTTTAATAACCAAACCGATTGAGATAAGCCAATTGTAAATTGTAATTAATTAAATAGCTTATATGGTTTTGGAATTAAATAATTAATGTATATGATGCGATTACTTACTTGGTAATTATTATTTAGTGCCCTGGGCAAGAGGTGCCCTGGGCAAAAGGTCCACTGGATAATAGGTGCCCTGGGTAAGAGGTGCCCTGGATAAGAGGTGTCCTGGGCAAGAGGTGCCCTGGATAAGAGGTGCCCTGGGTAAGAGGTGCCCTGGATAAGAGGTGCCCTGGGTAAGAGGTGCACCGGATAAGAGGTGCACTGGATAAGAGGTGCCCTGGGCAAGAGGTGCCCTGGATAAGAGGTGTCCTGGGCAAGAGGTGCACCGGATAAGAGGTGCCCTGGGCAAGAGGTGCACTGGATAAGAGGTGCCCTGGATAAGAGGTGCCCTGGGTAAGAGGTGCACCGGATAAGAGGTGCACTGGATAAGAAGTGTCCTGGGCAAGAGGTGCACCGGATAAGAGGTGCCCTGGGCAAGAGGTGCACTGGATAAGAGGTGCCCTGGGCAAGAGGTGCCCTGGATAAGAGGTGCCCTGAATAAGAGGTGCCCTGGGAAAGCGGTGCACTAGATAAGAGGTGCCCTGTGTAGTAAACCATTGTTCCAGCGACGTTGTCTACAGTCACATTCAGATAGTAATACATTTTTATGACAATTACAGAACTTACTTAAAACAGTTTTAACATAGATATTCATACGTCAAGTAACGTGATTTACAGATATAACATTTGATATATATTATCAATACCTATAAGTCGACAATAATACTAATAATACAGTAAAATACAATCATTTCATATCACAAAAATATATTTGTCTTTTACAAAAGACTCGTCTTGTAAAACGAAAGTAGACAAGATTGGTTTGTCAAATTAGAGTTATTTTAGAAAACAAAATTTGACTTTAAGAATAAGATAATGATTTTAAGGTACAGCAGAAGGGATCACAAGTATTTTTACAGTTTTTATAGAATAAAAATTTGTTGGCCAAAATATATCAAATATTTCTCCAGTAGCAACATAGAGTTTAGTTTTATGCACACGGTGATATCAACAGATCTTGAATATCTGTCAAGGGTGTCCAGGAATTTTGTCAAAACATTTTAAATAAAGAGAACATGTATTGACAAAATTCCAGGACACCGTTGACAGATATTCAAGATTTGTTGATATTAGCATGTGCAGAAAACTAAACTCTATATTGCTACTGGAGAAATATTTGATATATTTTGGCCAAAAAAATTTGTGTTTTAAAAGTGAAACATTTCTGTCGCTCACAACTGCTGCACCTTAAGGTGCGGTCAAATAGCTACAGTAGCCCCATGGCTTCTTTGGTGCTGGCTGACAGCTCAAAGCTGTCGGTCAGCACCAAGGAAACCATGGGGCTACTGTACATCCACAGTAAAAATGATTTGTTTATTATGACTATATGGATACTTCTATAAATTGCTAGTGAATTATATAATTAATTTTTGTATGAATAGATTTTTAAAATTGATTAAAAAACATTATTTTTTTTTGAAAATGGTTAGATAAAAAAAAACATACAATCTTAAGTTTTGTGTGTAATTTAGAAATGTAATATTTTTAATCACGTAAACCTAATGCCTGGGCCATAAACTGATCATTAGTTACATACATTTAGGTTTAATACAAGATAGGGGTGACAACCCCCACCACACCCACTGGAGCCAAGAGAGATGGGAAGTTTCTCTGTAGAACCCAAGATAGATTCAGTAGGCAGTGATTCTATTGTTCGCTTGACAGGACAACACTAAGATCCAGTAGGCAGTGATTCTATTGTTCTCTTGACAGGACAACACTAGGATTCAGTAGGCAGTGATTATATTGTTCGCTGGACAGGACAACACTAAGATTCAGTAGGCAGTGAATTATATTGTCCTCTTGACAGGACAACACTAATACCCTTGAAACTTGTCCAGAGGACCAGTTAAAATATTTCAGAAGTTGTTTTATTAAAAAGAACTTTGCAAGCCAGAAAGTGAACCTACATCAGCATTATTTCATAAAATATATAATTTAAATTTAAATATATTATGTTATATTCTTTTAAATTAGGATTTTTAACGAGCAATTTATAAAAAAAAATATTATATCAGCAAATGACTTAAAAACTAGCTTTTAACTATGATATACATAACAACTAAAGTTAAATTATCGACTTAACTTGGAGTCGAAACCGGGACCCTTACCATAGTAATCACACGTGCTATCGACATATCTAATATGTCGGTTAGGATATAAAGAGAAATGTATTACATAAAATATGATAAACCACTTTAAATACACATTAAAAATATATAACGATCAAAGCATAGCTGTGGTAAAATAATATTTAATACCCAAATTAGATTCAATTTGAATGTTGCGCCACTTGACGCACATTATGTATGATGACTCTTGAACCACAAATTACACAGGCCTGCGAAATTGAAGTTTTTAAAAATACAAGAGAAGTTTTCGCTGAATTTTATGTTATTTGGTGTACTGATTTCGAAAATGACCTTTTTTTCCCCATCACGTAAGGATTTTTTGTAGAATCGATATTTTTGCTAAAATCCTATTTTAAAAGGAATTCTCTGGAACAATTTTGCATGTACTCTCTGGCAACAGTGGTTTTTATCCATTTAGATCTATGTAAAATAATCGATTCTTGGTGAGGCAAATTGATTTTTCAGCAATCGATTAATTTTTATAGGTTTAAATGGATGAAAACCAGTGTTGCCAGATCGCATGAGCCACCTCTGGTTGGGATAAAAACAAAAAGTTCCCTTGAGTTTAAACTTTTTACATCAAATTATAGTGCAGTTTCTAGAAGAAAATCACAAACATACTATTATAATTTGTTTTTATCAAGGTAACTTACATAAAATAGACGAATGACCAAGAGGAGCAAATATTATGTATGTGTACATGAAAGTTTGAAACAAATTTTAAACTGAGAAAAAAACAAATCAAAACAAAAATAAGTATGCCTTGATATTTGCGCTCCATATCTTTGATGTCTTGGTGAAACCTTTCACCCTGTTCTTCGCTGACTGATCCTAAATTTTCGGGGAAAAAGTCCGCATGTGAGTGAAAGAAATGAATTTTGACACTTAGGGAGCAACTCAATGCTTGAAATTTGTCCAGCATATTCATAACAATTAATTTGTAATCAGAATCCTTGTAATTAACCAGAAATTTACTGCCATCTTTGAAGACAGTTCAAGCTTCTTTTTCCTTTGTTGTAATGCTACTCTCAAATTCTGGATTCTTCATAAGCTTGCGGATATCTGGACCAACAAAGATTCCCTCTTTTAACTTGTCTTTGAATAAAGCTGGAAAATTTTGCACAGGTATTTGAAACAATCGCCATCTTTTGGAATAGCCTTGACAAACTGCTTCATTACACCTAATGTAATGTGCAGAGGGGATAACAATATTTTTTTGGATCAACTAAGCTGTTCCGAATCACATTCTTGGTGCCTGGTCCAAGATTTTGTCTTTTCGGCCATTATTTTTTGACCCAATGTTGAGTCTTATCACGGCTGTTCCACTCATAAATGAAACATGGGAACTTTGTATATCCGTCTTGTTGACCAAAACGCATGGAGATAACTTTCAAATCTCCGCAAATGGTCCAACCGTGGTCGGCATATTTTATTTTGTTGAGGACGAGAGCCAGGTTTTCATAGCGTTCTTTTAAATTTGCCAAGTGTCCAATTGGTACAGATGCATACTGGCTTCCCTGATGAATAAGGACAGCCTTAAGGCTCCTTTTCGATGAATCTTTAAACAGTCTCCATTCATCACTATCTCTCTGATTACTCATCAATCCGGGAACATCAGAACAATATACCAGTTTCTCCTCTTCCTCAAAGTACTTAACAAATTCCTTTTCTCGATTCTTGTACCAATAAAAAGAGGTTCATTTGGCCAATAAGTTTTTTCTTTCAATCTGGAGCCCAACAATTCAGCTGCCTCTTTCAAAAGGCCCAGATCTCTAGTCAGATCATTAAGTTCAATCTGAGAGAAGGGCTGAGGTGAATCACCCCCAGAGGTCTTATATTCGGTATCGGAGCCTTGAACTTCCGGATGTTCCGAGTCTAAAGACTCTGAAAAGATGACGGGCAATTCAGTTGGAGGCAGAGGCACTGGCACATCAGGTCCATGAGGAACGGCACGTATGGCCGATGGAATGTTATCAGGATAAGATATTAGCTTTTGATGTTTGCGGTTATACCCACGGACATGGCAGGAACAAAAGTAACAATCATCAGAGTGGTTGTTTGATTCCCTCCATGTCATAGGAATTCCAAATCGTAAAGCAGTCTTCTTTCCTTTGAGTCATAAGCGTAGATCATTGTGACACTGCACACAAACTTTGTGAGGAGCCCAAGATTTGTCCTGGTCTCCAAGTTTTATGCCAAAATATTCAAGATAAAGTTGTCTTACATAGTCTGTGATGCTCCTTAAGCAATTTTTAACAACATATGTAACAAATGTAATCTGGAAAATTTTCACAACGTCTCGAATTTGAAGACATGTTTCACGAAACGAACAGAGAAAAGCAACCGTTAAAATTGTTTCTGTGCTGAAGTTTACACTTGCCGCTGTATCAGAGCACGCACGACACTACACATGAAAGAAAAATTGAGATGAACTTAAAAATTTCCACATCTTTTATCTTACTACGAACATGGTAAGTACACGATCTTCTGGGTTAAAGAGAGATAAACTGAGTCCCTCATGAGGACATCTCTTTTATATCTTTTCTGATAACTCCAGAGAAGTCGAGAGAATTCAGTCTTAAGAAAGATAACACGTTCAGGATCAATCCGGATAATTCTCGAAAAAATAGAAGGTGACTGCCGACTAAACTCGCTCAGCGAGCGTTCCTGCGAGATCAGTGAACCAAGATAAAGTACTGAGATAAGGATTTGCGCGACGCTATTGGTAGAAAGAGGTTGCGACGGGGAGGGAGGGAGGGTGACGGGGAGGTGTCACAGAGGGGTATTCTGTAGGTTTCACCACGGTAGAATGAGGGTCAGGCAGGGAGAAAAGTAATTCATCGCCGATTTTATTTTTTAATGGTAAATGTTCATAAAAATCCAAGTAAAATTGAATTTTTCAAGAAAATGTGACGTGATAGGAAATTTTCATTTTTTTAAAAATCAGCACCAAAAATACATAAAGTTCAACTATCAATTCCCTTGTATTTTTAAAAATCTAAGTGAAAATATATCTTTATATAAAAATGATAGTTTTCAGTGATACAATGTGATAGAGATAAAAGTAACTGATGAAGTGTTTGTTTTGACTATCTACTGATAACAAGGAATAATATCCTATTCTAGTGCTAAGCCGTCGGTGTAGTTTTGTAAAGTTGATATTTATTCGTAAGAAATTCATGCGCCTTCCTAAGTTCCTTTGAAACTTGAAAGTGGCCTGAGTTGGGGAGCGTTGATCTATAATTCCGGTTGCAAGCAAGTCCGTTTTACTGTGTATTATAGTAGCTATGTGATCTCCCCTTAAGAGCCCGGTCAACATTAGTACTTTTATAAGAACATGGCATCAAAAGATAAAAGATTAGACAAAACTGTTTAAGGTGTTATAAATCGGTTTACACAATTAAAAGGAATTTATATTATCTAGAGATTTATGATTGTAGAATTTTGATTAATTAGATAGTTTATATTATATAAGGGAAAATATAAGATTTGCAGTAGTTTATAACTTAATTAGTTGCTATTGTAAGAAACATTTATTTTCAAACCTCAAGATAATCCAAACTGGTCGTCAATAGACAATACAGTTTGTAAGAGAATAACTAAAATTTGCTGCGGAAGATGATGGTTGTTCCACCAAGAGGCCGCCAAGAACAACTTGAGTCGCTCGCCTGACAGGGAAACTATTTCATATTTTCATTTTCTTAATGGTTTTGGTTTTTATCCTTGAATGTGACTATTATTATTATTATTATTATTATTATTATTATTATTATTATTATTATTATTATTATTAAATTAATCGTTGTTTGGACTAAGAGGTTTAGGGGAGAGTTGAGAAAATTGGCCATAGTGGGCAAAGTGGCCATAGCGGGCAAAGTGGCCATTACCCATCTCTGACATTGTTTGGTGCTGCTACTATCCAAGATAGCGTGAAATACTTCGGACAGTTGTATTTAGTGTTGTTGTTGACAGAGAACACAGTGGATCGCTCATTGGTTTAAAGTGTGCATTTAAGAATCACATATAATAATTTTTTTACTTTTAAAACATTATATTCTATTATTGAATGATAATTTTTATTTGAATAGTTCAACTCTGGTTTAATCGATCATACAGTCTACCTTATTTGTGTCACGTTGAGTGTCTATTATTTAAAATGGCGTCTGTTCGGGTAAAATGTCCAGGGGCTGAAAACGTATATAACACATATTTATACTGACTGCAGTGCATATAATATACTGTATGTACACACATATATATTCTGTATAGCTATATAATATATATTGCCTCTAATTTATTGTTTTTTTCAGGAATAGGCCTAATGCCTTCTACGAGTTAGAAAATCGACACAGCAAAACTGGAATGAAGGAGCAATGGCACGCGCAGTATAGGTTATGCGTGATGGAATAGTCTATGCAACCTCAGCTAGAAATTTCAACGTTCCCAAGAATACGCTCAAGAGACGAGCGTTAAAAAAAATATAAAGGCCATTGAAGGTAAGAAAATTCTTGGAAAGTTTCGAAGTGTTTTTACCGGAGAGTAGGAAAATGTGCTAATGGATTACATGTTTGACATGGAAGTGAGAATTTTTGGAATTTTCAAAAATGATTTACAACATCTAGCTTTTCAATTAGCAGAAAGAAATGGAATACAACAGCACTTCAACAAGGAGAGAAATATGGTTGGAAAGGACTGAATAAGAGGTTTTCTTACGACGTCATCCTAATCTGAATTTAAGAAAGCAAGAGGTTATATTCGCTGCAAGGACAAGATCATTCAATAGGCCTAATGTAATGAAGTATTTTAACTACTGGAACAGGTCAAAACCTTACACTTTCATCTTTCTCATGGAGTGTTCAATGTCGATGAGACAGGTTTTACAACAGTGCAGTCAAAATCTTCCAAGAACTTTGCTTTAAGAGGAAGACGTCAAGCTGGATGTTTGACCTCAGCCGAAAGACGATTTTTGTCTACATTTGTTATATTTATGTCAGCAGGTGGAAATTTTGTTCCGCCATTGGGGATCTTCCCAAGACAAAGGATGAAGTTAGAGTTGCAAGAAGGTGCTACCCTGGAACGGTGTTTTTTTGTCATTCTCACGGATGGATGAAAATTTAGATATTTACTCTACTGAATGGTCAAGAATTTCTTGGCTCCTGCTAAGCCCACTGTTGAAGATCCGGTTCTGTTATTTCCGACTCGTCATACAACCATACAAAAAAACTTGGATTGTATTGACATGGATAGGTAAAACCACACCACAGTAGTCTGCCTCCGCACTCTAAGTCACAAACTCAAACCTCTGGATGTTACCTTTAATCGACCACGCAACACCTATTTTGAGAAATATCCCTGGAAGAGTAGTGACCCAGCATCAAATCTGTTGAGTATTTAGCGAGTCATTTCTGCGAGCAGCAACTCTGTCCATAGCAGTCAATGTATTCAAACCTTGTGGTCTCGTGCAGTTAGGTCCTAATATTTTAGGTGATGATGATTTTGTTTCTGCAGAAACAACTGAAAATTTGTTTTATTTTGAAATTGCAAATCATTTTCTACAACCTCATGATGAGATGCAGGTAGTAGTATACCAATATGCCATATATAGAGACTGAAGAAACCCAACAGGAAGAGGAAACCAACGAAACCAACGTGAATTCAACAAGCATTCACTCCTCTGCTGTTATCCCTTCTAAAAGCAATGTAGAACCAGTGCCTGTAAGCCCTAGAGATGATGTGCCGATACCACACGCATATCGTGAAGCATCAAAGACAAACCGGAACAAGGAAAAGCTGCAGTGCTGACATCAAGTCCCTATAAAGCTGAATATCAATACGTAAAAAAAAGTTTTCACAAAATGAACAGTTGGTTCCAAGTTCCCAAAAAAGGGAGAAAAAAAGTGTTCAAAGTAAACAAACATTTATTTATTAAAGCCAGTGACGTTGAAAGTGATATTGTTTGTCTATTCTGCGGTGAGACTTTATCGTGCTAGTGGTAGTTTGTATTGTTCATATGTACGCATGCGTTGGGCCCACGAAGCATGTAGCCTACTGTATGGGAGGAAGAAGATGATTTTGTTTGTGATCTTTGCCGTTAAATCTTGTCTTTTGAATTTTAATACTAAGATATTTGAACAATACCGTCAACTACACAAGCCTGGATATCATCAATAACATATTTGTTGTTTGTCAGCCCCCTCTGTGAAGCAACGTTACAACAATCAGATTGATGGAAGAACAGTAAAGTCTGTTGGGAGGCAGACAGAAAGTCGAGTGGTAGTTTGTATTGTTCATATGTACGCATGCGTGGTAGCAGGCGCCACCAAGTAGTCGGGTCACTGAATCGTCAAGTTGTTCACGTGACGTCACAGACCACGCATATATCTCCTCCTGTCCATTTCTGTGGAGATACGATACCCAAGAGTGAGCTCATAAAATCCAGCCGACTAGAAAGAGAGACAGATAGATAGATGTCTTCTTGGCTATATTTTACAAGCTCTGAGTCTGCACTTTTTATCTTGCCAGCGTAGTTTCATCAAACAGATTTATTTTATGGAATAAAACTAGCACTTGTACAAATAGCTGTACATAAATATTGAATATGGAAACGGAAGTAGCCGCACCGGGTATCTTATTGATTAAAGTGAAAATTACTCCTGGGTACGGGAATCGAACGTCCATGTCCATGTCCAAGTGCCATTTCTCAACCGCATTTAATTAAAGTTACGTGTGAATGGCTGCCATCTGCAATCATTATATTGTACACCTAATATGTTTTGTTGATTTTAAAAATAGATTGTTTACTCAGTGCTAATTGCTTGATAAGTCAACTTTACACAAGTCGGTGGAATCAAACGGTTTCAGATTAGTTGGTAGGTTACATGAGTTAGGAACCCAGAGTAAAAATAATAGAGCCAGCACTAAAACCTATAGAATTTTTGAACCTATCTATTACGATTCTGGATCATTCAAAATAGACGTGCTACTAAAAATACAATACTTTAATAAGAAATATTATTGAATTATTTATAGGTTAAATATACAATTAAAAACAAATAGACTAACAAAAAAAGTGTTATCATAACAGAACAAGACTTACAAACTAACTAACACAACAGCTAGGTCCCCAGATGACAATTCAGCACTGTGAAAGATGAAGTGTCAATTTAACCAGAGATCAATACATTGGTAATCCGGGAATCAAACCCAGGACCCATAGTTCGGTAGTTAGATGTGTTACAAACTTAGCTAAGATGGGGAAAATGAACGTCAAACTCAACACGAACAGCAATGAAACAGTGAACGTCAAACACAACAATGAAACAGTGAACGTCATACACAACAATGAAACAATGAACGTCAAACACAACAATGAAACAGTGAACGTCAAACACAACAATGAAACAGTGAACGTCAGACACAACAATGAAACAGTGAACGTCAAACACAACACGAACAACAACAATGAAACAGTGAACGTCAAACACAACAATGAAACAATGAACGTCAAACTAAACAATGAAACTGTGAACATCAAACACAACAAAGAAACAGTGAACGTCAAACACAACAATGAAACAGTGAACGTCAAACACAACAATGAAACAGTGAACGTCAAACACAACACAAACAACAATGAAACTGTGAACGTCAAACACAACAATGAAACAGTGAACGTCAAACACAACACAAACAACAATGAAACTGTGAACGTCAAACACAACACAAACAGCAATGAAATTTTCGGGCTGTCATCTTAACACCATTGAGCAAGAGAGAAGGAAACTTGAGGGTAGCTCTTGCTCTCTTACACACATACAAAGCGAGGAGCATTTTGACATAGATCGCTAATTTGTATGAATATATGTGATAATTATATCAAAATTTGATAAGTTAAATGAAATAAATGTGTCAATAAAAGGGTTAAAGACCATAACCAAGTTCAATACTCGTGACTTGTTTCTTTAAGTAAGTCGATGTAGGCTAACATAGCAACATTTCCTACAGGACTATGAGCTAAATGATTATTTTAATGTATAAATACTATACAAAGTTTGTTATTCAAACAAAGGTAGTTAAGTTTTAAGATACCATTTCTACTTTATTGCTATCTTAAAGGTAGAGAAAGTATTGTGATCGTCAACAAAAATTGAACTCGACGTTTAATGACCCACCGAACCCTAAAAAGTTTTTTTTTTACAATGCCGTGTGTCTGTTTAACCCTAAAATTAAGAGTAATTTGATAAGAATGAAGAGAGAATAAAATCGATTTTATAAAAACTGCTCTAAGAATTTTGATTAAAATGAGTATATAGGCATTGATTAAGATTATAAATAAAATGAAATGGTTACTTTCAATTCCCCATAAAAATGAATGTTATAGTACTTTACAGAAGCGTAAGTTACCGCATTTCCGCAATTATTTGAAATACAAAATAACTTAACATTGCAAAATTGTTTGTGATCTTTGGTTGTACAAAGATACTACAGGTTTTAGGGTGCGGCAGAAGGGAGCGCGAGTTATTTTACAATTTTTATAGCATTACATTTTATTGGCCAAAATAAATCAAATATTTCTCCAGTAGTAAAATAGAGTTTAGTCTTCTGCATATGGTAATATCAACAGATCTTGAATATCGAGAAATACAAGATATCTCTAACTGGACACTATACATCGAAATGCCACGCTTCTCGCTACTACCTGCGGGTAGAGCACTGCAGACGATTCCGCAAGGGGCATACTTGTGGAAACTGGACTTGACTAATGGGTTTTACCACATTAGATTCAGTGAAGAAGCCGGAAGGACAAGAGGTTGACTGTGTGGAGGTGCAGCTTCCGGATCCCGGGCGAGTTGAAGCATAAGCCTATTACACCCCCCGCCGATCCTATAGGTAAGGCCCCTAAAACTACATGATAGGAAGGATGTAACGTACATTTATAAATAACAACTGAAAAAAGAGCAGAGTTTTAAATGAAGAATACTTTAATTTGCTCAAAGCAGAAAACCAACAAAGGAAAGTGTGGCCTTAATTCAAAAACTTCCAATAGCTACTACTGGAAAAGAAAACATTGCATCATACGCTGGACCTTCACAATAACAGGACTTAAGGTCTTTCATAAATTGTTACACAAAAATGGGTATTAGTATAAATAAGCCGATTGATACCCATGAATAAGTGTATCGGATTTACTGCACACGAATACTGTGTGACATCTCGTGTCCTTCTAATTACTTCAATTAAAAGTTTACATGAGTCCCAAGGATAATTCCTGGATGTAATCCATGATAGAGAATCAAACGCAAGAGGTTGCGTTGCCACACAACAGTTTACTTTAACTAAAAATGTTACGCCAAATGGTTATAGAGCTATAAGGTAATAACTAACAAAGACATTCTGGATATTTCCATACATTCTATATATGTTCTATAACACCCCGGACAGTTATATGAAACGTAACTTCTCCATTACGCTGTTCGTGTTACGACTATTTACAACTAAGAGAAAACAGGTCTATCTCACAAGACGCTAATACAAGGTCAGTGCTACATATTAAATTAACATATACCGAACGAAATATCTCCATTGCGTTGACTCAAAGATTTGACTATTTACATAATAAGTTTGACCTACATGACCCCAAAACAAAGTTTGCTATATAAAATAAAAATATATATGGTCAGACGCGATTTCTCCATGGCGTTGACTCAAACATCTAATAATTTACTCCACTGGTCCCTCATCCATGATTATATCAAACGTAATGTTTTCCCCGATCCCTCCTCCATGACCTCGATACATCGTCTGCTCTATATCAAAAGTTCTTTCATAATGCTCTATATAATACAATTTACATTCACCTATATATTGAGTCTAGAAAACAAGAAAAA
>CABFVX010005952.1:12396-30783 GCA_902151425.1 Timema shepardi
CAATCACGCAGTAACAAATCATTACATCATCATGGTGTAGTTTCACAAGTCTTCCTGGTCGCTGATTGGATGTCTATCGTCGCAATGCAGTTGTTTATGATAATTCATAGTCCATCTCTTTGACCGATGTAGAAACATCCGATGTCCGGCGAGGGTCTCCTTATCCCTCCACCAGGGGGCAATACAGGGTTTGTTGATTTGGCGCCTGGACTCTTAGAAAACATCGCCCATTGTTGATATTATTCTCGGGCCGGGTAGATAGTCGAATACGGACTTCTCAAGTCGTTGTCGCCCCACGCTTCTACATTGGTGGTTTTGACTTGGTAGTAATGTAGTGAGGCCAGCTTGAAGATAAGAAGGTACGTGAGGAACAGTATATTAAGTAGACAGTTGATAATGAATATTTGAGAACGCTAATTTTATGTATGATTGTTGGGGCTACCTTGGGCTACAATAGTGAAGTTTACTATTGTAGGATGCGTCGAGGTTATTTTGGGGAGCGGGTAGTATGCTTTAAGCGACTGAACGTGTAATATCAGGTTGGGTGGGGTAGTAATTGTACAACACGAAGATTGTATTGTTACAAGCCCTTTCCGCTTTAATCGAAAAATAAGATGCAGCACTGTACACTCCTAAGCGGATTGCTTCCGGCCTCCTCGTTTGGTAGTCCCAGCGCAGCCCTATCAGCCCGGCTGCGACCTCGGCCTGGTTGATCTCGAGTGGTTGGCTGAATCTTTGTACCAGGCCGGGGTTTTCCTTTGGGTTGACTACAGCAAAGGTTCGAGGCGTTGAATCTGTGAAGATCGCTGTTACTTCTGTTGACGTGCTGGGTCCCCAGCGGCATCGTGTCCCCCATGCTAGTTCCAGCAGTGTTGCTGCTAACCCTGGACATCTTCTATACAGTCTGGATATGGCTTAACTGGGCCACTTTAGAAGACATCAGCGTCCTCTGCTTTGTTGAGATGCTTTAGCCTTCCGGTGAGTTGGCTCCGTTTGGTGTAAGCTTCTGTTTTCAGTGTCGAGTTGAAGCCCAAGCTAGACGATTCGTCTGCTTGCATGCGTAGAGGACTTTTCTGCGTTGATCGTGAATCCAAGGGTTTAGACGAGTCCTTGTACGCACGCTGAATTACCCGCAGGCCACGATAAGCATCAAGCGAACTTCCTATTCGGTTTACGGTCTACACAGCTATGACTCTAGGATGGGGCACCAACATTGCTCCTTCAGGAAGTGACACATCGGCGGACATGCACACGCCTTGATTCCTCCCTCCACCGACTTTACCTGTCTCGGGGTTTCAATACCAGAGAGGCAGAGACGACGTGGGAGGACCTATCAGTGGATACTCGTGACGCGGGTTGGGGCGGAGGAAGTGAAGCGCTGAGGGATCACCCGGCTCTACAAATGTACTTAAAATAATGTATCCATATTTGTTTGTATAACTTGAAATGTACCCTCTTGTCTAGTAAATAAAGGTCGACCGGGCAACTCCTTCTGGATCCTGCTGCCTCTCGGCCCTCCTACCCTCCGCCAGGCGCGAGCACTATACAAGTGCGGGGATGTTGAGGATCGTGAGCAGGGGGCAGCGGGGAGGAGACTCAACTACCCTTGAGCCACCCCTGTGAATCACCCTTATTGTATTTTTGTATATAGACGATAACAAAGAAATTATTTGTATATGAAAATAACAAAATTAAAATTATTCACAATAGATATAGATTACCTAATGCGTAGTTTTAAGTGATAGAGACTCAAGTTAGTTATTTGGTGCTTTTAAAATAATGAAATATCACAATCTCATTTAGATAATTTAAACATGCGCTTTAAGCTTGTGAATTACAAGAAATAAAAGAATGTGACGATGTGTGTGACGAGAGATAGAGAAAGAAAGTCTACCTCTTGTTGATAGTGAGTGATGACTGTTGAAACAAAGCATCCATCTCCCTTGAGAGGAAAGAAAGGTAATGAGAAGCAGTACATTAACACCAAGAGAAATCTCCCCCTTTATCCTCGGCTTTCCAATTACTCGCCAACCCTCGCCACCATCTCGTGCCACGGTATTTATTATACACCCCTGACTGCAGCTGTAAACTAGAGTCAGAGAGACACGTAAATATAACTCTCCTTCGAGAGAGGCGAGGAGTTAACATAACCTAGATAATGTCGCTTTTCCTGCATTTTGAGCTAGAGGCACGGAGCTAACAACCCATACATAATGTCGTGTGTGTAAAGTTTTGTAAAAGGGAAATGTATTGATAAAAAAACAAAGAAAGGCTTTATCACAATTTATTATTTAGAAAACTATATAGATCGTACGATTGTATACAACGCTTCACAAAGACTATGTAGCCGGAACCAGTTGTTAGCTCTGTCACAATAATGGAAAGATTTGAGTATACAAAAATCGATCTTACGGTTTGATTTGATAAAGTAAAATGACTCACATACATGAAGATGAGTTTCGATATTATTTGTTTCTTGATATTTAAAGATGTTTCACTCGATGTGTCCTTCACAATCAAATTAAATATTTTATCACCATATACTCTAAATGCTTAAAAAATTAAATATATCCTCCGTTAGTTTGTAAATGACATTCATTTCTACAAGTACAACTATTCTTAAACACTGAATGATAATGTCGTCTTGAAATTCGTCGTTGGAAAGTTAAATCACCACGTACAGAAAAGGTTTCGATAAAAGAACATATAATGATGTGCACTAATAAAAATACAGATATATATATTTATATCTGTATATGTATATACATTGATATATTTATAAAATACAAATATTATAGTTTTATTGACAAGATTAAAGTTTATAACCCTCCGTGTAAGTTTAAGTTAAAATATTTAGTTTATAGATTTGATTATATTATTTGAATCAATAGACAAGTAAAACACCAAGGAGGAGGAAGATAACTTAGAGACAGTATTATTATAATGAAATATATATATTTATATTTAACATTTTTACCCTAAGCTATAACTCTATAGCCCGCTATAGCTCTTTAACCAGTTTCAACTTTATTGAAGAGTCGGTGGTTCTACTCCCTCATACACTAACCTAACCTATTTTAGATTATAATTTATAAAGTTAATCTGATCTTCTGTATAAACATTTGAATTATTTTTTCGGTATGAAAAATACAACTAAATTAATGTACAGAAAAGCAGTGACATAAACAAACTTTCCAAACTTATCCCTTTTTTTCAAAAGAAATTATTTTTAATTTAGCTCCTTGCTTTAATGTTTTGTGTGATATATTATATTAAGGTCCAGGAACCGTATTAAACAAAGTCGGAATTGTTTCTATTTTTCCTAAAACAAAAGAATAAGTTGAATTAAAAAAAATTAAGATATTATAGTTTTATTAACAAATGTTGTATTGACAAAACTAAAGTTTATAGCCGTCCACGTAAATTAATGTTTAAGTAATTGTTCATTAATTTTAATTATCTTAATTGAGGTGATTATATTTGCGTTGACGAAGTTCAAATAATGGTCACTGTGAGCGAATGAATGAATGAATGATTTGATTTTGTGGGAGATTATATAAAAAAAATCACATTTTTGTTTTTGTTTTTAGGACTATAGAGGGTAAAAAAAGAATTATTATTGTTTAAACTTTAAATAAATACTCTAGTACCTTAGTAATTTTATGAAAATTGAAAAATGACATCTGGATATGGGAATCGAACCCATGTCCAGGTGTCTTTTTCAATTTACAGAATATGATATCTAGATGGAATAATCCTCACTAAAAGCATAAATAATAGCGTTGGCTATTTGATTCACCTTAATAATTGATTATTACTGGCCAAATCTTGAAGTATCCCCGAAGTAAGTTAAAAATGGATCAACAACCTGTATACTGGGCATAACCCCTTTATATAGACTATGCATAATAAAAAACCTATTTTGTGAAAAACCGTATGCAATGTGAAATTTTTAGTGTGTTTTCTGAATTGAGCGCCCAAAAACACATAAACGACAGCTAATAATTATAAGTAAAATTTTCCACCGCATCTAGAACAGACACAGCCCTTGCCCGTTAATTCATCACTGTAAACGGGAATACCCATATTTCACAAATGATAAATGTTTTGGCCATGCTAGGAATCTAAATCAGTACACCTATCTCAGTAGACAGGGACACTAACGACTGAGCAAAGTTGTCAGACCCTTCCAGGGTCAGACTGGGCTCTCCAAAAGGGCGCAGACCTTGTAACGTTTAAAAGAGCCCACCTGATATATTAATGGTTGAACACCACCATTAGGATGACATTTGATATAACGATTGAATTGGCTCCAAGTTTGCTGTTCTATTGTTTTATAGTTATTTTTATTTTATGTAGATAAACAGTTTTTTTCTAGATATTTCACACGTTGTATTATTATTATTATCACCGCGTCTTACTACCCGTTCGGGTTATACGCACTTACGCTAATGTGTAATGGTAGGGTGATTGTGAGATGAAATGGAGGACCTACAGTTTAACGTGGAATCCGAACCACGGTGGAGGCCTGGCATTCCCCACATTCACAAGATGTCTTGTCAGAGGTGAAGGAAGGGTTTGGTAATCAGATAAATCTGTGCCGGGACCAAGGATTGAACCCCGGCCGCCAGCACAGAAGTCTGACACCTTACCCCTAGACCGCCAGGTCACCCACACGTTGTAGATTTTAATAAAAGCCCGACTATTATTTTATATGCATAGAACACAGATTAAAATGTCATAGACCCCACCTACACGGCTCCTCGTCAGGAAGGAAAGTGAAAAGATGTGTACCCTGTAAGGGGTTTATCAAGCGACATTTCCTTCTCGAAGCTTCCTAAAGGCCCGTTGACACGGTATTAGTCAACTAATGCACGTACACTAATTTGGCTGCGCGCGCACAGCTTGTACCGTGTAAACAGACGAGCAAGCTACTAACAAGCAAGTCTACTTGCAAGTAGACAATTCAAAATGGCGGCAACTAAAGAATTGGTTGTGCAGGGGACACTTATTTGTGGAATGTTATGAAAAGAACGAGTTTTTGTGGAATTTTAAGCACAGAATTTATAAAAATAATAATGTGAGGGATATAGTGTAACAACTTACATGTTATAACACTCACCAACTCGGACAGCCAACTCTCCGAAGGTCAACACACGGCACTAGCTCGATCACCGACCTCCGCACTCACAAGATACGATGAACTGACTGAATGCCGCGCCTAGCCTGCCAACAGCGAAGCTCGAACACGTGTCCGGCCAGCCGAAGAAAAAGGAAATAAGAGTTCCGCTTCCGGTTACGCGTAGCTTCGAGGCGTTTCGATGTCAGTCTCGAACTTCCCCTCCCCTTAAATTGTGATGTTCTTCAGCCTTCCTTTCCTTCGATCTACCCCCCTTTCTGAGAACTATGCTTTGTATATATATTAGCCGTACCGGGATCATACTTCACTTACTACCTCACCGGCTTGTGGACAAGAGGTGAGGACGGCGACTTAGGTCTTGGGGAATATCATCTTATGTATCAAAATTACTATTTCGGCGTCATGGGGGGAACTTTGGAAAAATTACCATTTTGAGTTAGTTACTAATTTATTTTATATTGAAGTTTGGAAATGCTACGCGCTTATCGCGGCATGAAGTTAGACCGTCGCTTTCGTCGCCACTTAAATTTGGGGTCTGGGCCCAATTTATCTTTAATTTATAATTCTTGTCAATATTGGTTTTTGACCAGAGATTGTCTGTGGTCCCGGGTTCGGAACCCAGCGTGAGTTCATTTCGAGAGTATTGCAGTATTTAAACCCGACTTTGTTTGTCAAGTCTAATACCAAGAGTTAATATGTTACGTAGGTTTCTGTTTCGTTGAGGTCTTGCAACATTACTATGACGTCACGTTTACGACGAGCGTCCGTAGGAAACTTAATGTTTATACTAGGTTGGTTAACTGTGACGCGGGAGTTACAGTTATACCATTCCTCTTGTGTTAGGAACTATTCCAGTTAGTGGAACGACCAGGGAACTAACGACCATAACACTGAGATCCCGGGCGGTACTATGTTGATAGGTTTAATTTAATGTTGTTTGGTAACCGTCTTGAGGAGGTTACGAGTTTGTTTACCTTTCGATCTAGTTGACTCCGTGGTTGGACGGAGAGGTGCGCCTCACGCAGGATTGAATGTTTGTATTACTCTATTATTGTTTTTGATTCAATAAAAATTAATATGTTCAACCAGGTAACTCTTTAACCTAATTTACTGCTTCTCTCACCTTATAGATATTAAGGGGGGGGGGGGTTGCAATAGTACTAGAGGATATTGTAAAGTTATATCAGGTTTACGTATTCTCAAGAATTTTCTAAAATAAAATGTTAGGCCTATGTAAATATTGCAAATGTGCCTTGTGAGCGATATTATTTAATATCGGCAAGCAAATGTTATCAATAATTAGATCAAACAATTATTTCCTATCAATCAACGTGGCATGTGCAATTTTTTTTTATATAAAATCACAAAATATAATACAACATTTTAGTACCATGATTAGTTCCGATAATATAATATTCGCGTTATCGGCAAGTAAGGTATGAATGGCCGGCGGCTTTCTCGCGAAATCTTCGGCACGTTTTCCAATCTCCGTATCTGCCACTTTAACCAATCTTTATAAGTTTTAATTAATAATGTTCAGCCCACACACTTCAAACACTTTGTAATAATGATTTGGAAATTTGAGTAGATACATAACATAATATTATTATTACATAGAAAACCAGATAGCTTCTCTAGATGCATGTCATTTTTATTAAATTTTCTTCACCTCCAAACGCTACCCTCCCCTTTTCCTGTAATTTAGTTCTGGCTATAGCACTGGGTTTTGGGTAGAATTGTATGTCTACTAACCTTATTGCACTTTACTTGGTCCTGCCAACAATATACGAATGACTGTGAAAATAATTAAATTATTATGCTTGCATAAACAAGTCTCGCCAACTGACAAATAACACAGGAACATCCCAACTTAACTAAGCTTAGAGCAGCCTTTGTCCACCTACCCTACCATAAAAGCCTCTGGTTTGGGACCGTAGTAATGTAATAAAACAAAATATGCTTTTACTGATCTAAAGGAGAATTTTTTGGATGATTTCCCCTCAACCCACGCTCTCCCCGCCCGCTTTCACATTCACATAATGATAGTATGACAATGACTAAAGGTCTCGCGTCATCCCTTTACAGCCCTCTCACCACTCTAAACATTCCAACAGGTAGCTATACTGTGATTCATTGTTCCTACGCGGTTACATCACAAAAGCCAGACAAATTAAAAAAATAGTGAGCACCGCGCTCACCTCTCGACCAATAGAGGGCTAAATGTCTTATTAGTAGTGTTCGGGGCTTGATAGAGCAATATGACCTTGAACGCACCTGAAAACATCCTTGTCATTAATTGTCGATTAGGGGCGTTGGAGTGAACATGCTTGTAAACATCCTTGTGCGACAACATATAGACCGTTTTCTGTAGGAAGGGTAATATCTGAGGATGAAAAATTATAGGACGTTTTCGGTAGGAAGGGATAACTATAGGACGTCTGATAATGGGGTGGTGGTGTGTCGCTTATCAGTGCACGGCACTCAGGAATGTTTCTTTCTCCGCCACGTCCGGCATGTTGATTGTAGATCGGCGCTCAGGAAGGTTCCTTTCCCCGCCACTTCCCAGACATATCGATTATTGTTAATTAATTGACGATTATCGATGATTAATAATTGGGTCTTTGGAGTTTAAAACCAGAGTACAAGTATCTGAACGGGAAATCAAACTCTCAATAAAACCCTAATAATATTTCCGCCCCCGATTTGCTAGAGCATTTACGGACTATCGAACCCTGGAACCCTCAGTTCAAGCTCTGTCCGATCCACACACCCTCGAACCCAGACATGTTGAAGGGGCTTTGGAGTTTAAAACCCTGGAACCCCCAGTTCCCCTGCCTAGTCTAAACACTCACATTCTCTCCTCGATTATTGTTGATTGCTAATTGATTATCGATGATTATTTTCGGTAGGAAGGGATAACTATAGGACGTCTGATAATGGGGTGGTGGTGTGTCGCTTATCAGTGCACGGCACTCAGGAATGTTTCTTTCTCCGCCACGTCCGGCATGTTGATTGTAGATCGGCGCTCAGGAAGGTTCCTTTCCCCGCCACTTCCCAGACATATCGATTATTGTTAATTAATTGACGATTATCGATGATTAATAATTGGGTCTTTGGAGTTTAAAACCAGAGTACAAGTATCTGAACGGGAAATCAAACTCTCAATAAAACCCTAATAATATTTCCGCCCCCGATTTGCTAGAGCATTTACGGACTATCGAACCCTGGAACCCTCAGTTCAAGCTCTGTCCGATCCACACACCCTCGAACCCAGACATGTTGAAGGGGCTTTGGAGTTTAAAACCCTGGAACCCCCAGTTCCCCTGCCTAGTCTAAACACTCACATTCTCTCCTCGATTATTGTTGATTGCTAATTGATTATCGATGATTAATTATTTAGAAACCTCCCCTGGCATGACCATATTAGGGGTGATGGAGTTTATAGCCCTGTCCTTGACACCTTACCTGGTGGCTCGTGCCCCCCAGACATATTGATTGCTAATTGATGATTGCTAATTAGTAATTGATAATTAATTGTCGATTATCGATGATTGAGAAGATTTTTAGAGTAGACAGTGAATAAAACACAGATATTACAAATATATATATTTATTATACACTTTCACAGGAATGACGCACATATACATTTGAGAAGGCAAGCCTAGTGGAATGTTGGTGACGTAGGGTGACTTTTGGAACTTTAATAAAATTAGTCTAAGGATCGAAACCGAGCTATAGGCTAAGTTGACTAAACAGAGTACGCAGCTGTATATTTGTTGAAGAAGAGACAACGTCCCTTTTTTTGTTGGGGATTGTGTTCTTGAATACAACTACGGAATCCCCTTTAAACGCCTCTACGTCGTTTAGAGCTTTGATCAATTCATGGATAGTGCTGTAGTTACCAGGAGGGATGTGATCCTTGAATATTTGTTCCATACCGATAGCGTCCACCCAGTTGTACCATATAGTATTTTGACCCCGGGTACGGTGGTGAAAGAACACGGATATTGAAATTCGGCGAGAGCGACTTCCCACATCCCGTTGAGTGTAAGAAGGTAGAGTAGTTTTGTGGTGAGATTCGTGAGGGTATTTTTGGGGAAATATTATATAGAGCTGTTGCTAGGCAAAATGAGGTAAAACTGGTCCCTCATGGTAGGGTGCTGACGTAACTGGCAGGAATCCAGGAATTAAACTTGGTGGGGTAACATTTCCACTGCACGTACGCTTTCTTTCTGGTGCCTTTACCCTTGACACGTAGTATTTTATCAACTTTAAAAGTTTCGGGAAGACGTACGGGTTGCAATTCGGGTTCGTAAAACGTCCCATCCACCTCCTCGCCGTCAAGATCGGTGAGTCTGTAGACGACTGGTTGTCGCAACACGACACTGCTGACTTTGAAAATTTCTTAGCTCCAATTGCTCTCGTAGCCCTTTTCATACAGCATTTTGGATTTGCTAATACGCTCCGTATCACCGACTTTTATTTTAGGCTTACTATTAGAGTGAGGACGCCTCTTGCCGTACATATTATCTCTGACTTGAAGCACATTGGTTTCTGAAACGTCTGCAGGCGCCATCTTGATACTGGAATGTTTGGCGCTATTGTAAGCGTCGACCAGATCTTGGAGTACGTCCACGTAGCGGTACGTGTTATTTTTGGTAAAGTAGCGCCACATGCGTCCTTTCAGCGTTCTATTGAATCGTTCCACAATGCTTGCCTTCACGTCCGGATTATGAGTGGTGTAGTAATGCACGCCTTAACTATCGAGGTATTTCCGGACTAGCTGAGCCGTGAACTCTGTCCCTTTGTCCGTTTGAATACTTTGAGGTTTACGGTCGCTTTGCACGGAAATATCTCGAAAGGCGTCTCTCACGACGCTCCCCGTCTTGGATGGAAGCGTCCTCGCCCAAGCCATCTTGCTAAACACGTTGATGACGGTGAGCAAGTATACTGCACTGTCGGTATATTTGGCGAGACTTCGGATATGGTTGAGAATGGCTTGCCAGAGATCGTAAATGTTTGGCACCACGTACTTATTCCGTGGAAACTTTATATCACCGGTTTGTGTAGGGTATAAGCGTTTTGCGCACGGAGCCATTCTCGTACTTAGGCGGGATCTTTATTGGACGCCTTTATGAGCGACGTCGCCCCTGCAAACCCTGCAGGATGAGAGGGGTCGTATTAGATGTCGGCTAAACGTTCCATTAAGCATGGAACGGCAGCCACCTGTTTTCGTCCACCCTTTTCAGTTTCTTCTTCTTAAGGCGTTGCGGCGACGGTGTAAGTGGTTGTGGTACGGGCGTCTGATCTCTAATTGGCGCAAACGTTTAGGATTTACAATACGTTCTTTCGGGACGTTTATTTTTATGTAGCGCCGTGAGAAATTCTCGCCACCTCGTCGGTTTGTTGTGTCTTCTCGCTCCGACCAGATCGTTGACTAAATCCACAATATTGGATCCATGAAGAGGCGTATCGTGAATACTCACTTCCCCGTTCTCATTCCAAGAGATACCGCCACGGGAATTAATATGTTCTAGTAAAAGTTGAGCTTTTTGCGTGCTTGTACTAATCCAGTAGGGATGGGAAGTACAGGCACTTCAGGGGTCGTGGTGGTGGTTTCAGATGGTGGAGGGTGTTGATTAAAGTGCAGATAGCGTTGTAGCACTTGTTGGTATAGATTCCATTTAGACTTGTCCAATTTTGAAGAGAAGATTTTTTCCATTTACTGGTCCAGCTTGGAGACAGCTAGATTTGTGGCTGATGCCGCTTGTTGTTCGCAACAGTTTAATGTTTCCAGGGACACCAATATCATCTTTTTCGTGTGTTTCACTATCTACTTAATGAATAAAGAACCGAGGACCCCAATGATTAAATGGGCTAAAAGTAAAGGCATGAATGCTCCTCCCTTCTGAACGAGTAGTCGTCTCTTCTTCTTCCAGCACTCTCCTCGTTTGACCAGCTTGCGCAACACCTGCTTGTGAGCACGTAGCTTTGTCTTCTGCGCATTTTCAACGGCACCCGCCCTTTTAAAGTGTTGTAGGCACACTCGCAAACAGCGTCGATCAGTTTCTTGTCGGCAGTTTTCATAAAGGCGACACGTTGTTGGGGGTTCATGCGATACATTGCACGAAGCAGAGGGGTTTGCCTCAACACTTTGGGACTCATGGTTATGTAATGATCTGTAATCGGGACGTGTTTGTGTTTTTATAGCTTTTGCGTGGAAGAAACACGCAGCACCCGACATTTGTACGGGCTATATCTGAACCATTCTGGTGTACCTTGTTTGAAATTTAACAATATATAGCCGTGAGGAGTACTTGAGCAACCGCGTAAGCCTCTTGTAAAACACGTGGGTTTTCAGCACAGACTTGTCGTTTAAAGTGTTGAATCTGAGCTTTATCCCGGGGATTTTTAAAAAGCACGATATAGTGTGCGTTTAAGGAAATGTCTCTTTGGCCTTTGCCCTGGTGGAATATATTTTGTGTAAGGTACATGACACTAATATTTTGGTGGTGGCATCCTTTGGTGAAAAGATCGACGACCACTTCGTTGGCATTCACACATCAGGTCGTCCAGGATAATCAGCTGTGGAGAATCATTACAGAGGTCATACATTTCCGGCAAACCCTTACAGAATATGACGCGGGGACTTGACCCATCTTGTTCGAATTCCGGTTGCCATAGAGCATAATAACAGGTGATCTTATCAAATTTAACGTCACACATTGTGTCCAAGTTACGGATAAAGTCGGCAACAAAATGTGACTTTCCACAGCCGGAAGGGCCGCTTATGATGGCCGAAATTGGAGGTTTCAACTTGTCCATAATGTTCAAGACTGAGCTTAAGAGCTATATGAATTTGTATTAATAAGGTTAGGAGGGAGAGGGGTGTGTGGGGTGTAGACCTACCTATAATTTTGTCTTGAGGTATAATTGGCTAATTTTTTTTGTGTGAATGTTATTTACTATGTCAACAAAAAATATATTTTCGAGCATTAAATTTTAGGATACCCTTGACAGATATTCAAAAAATATTGATATCACTGTGTGAAGAAAATTAAAGTTATACATTATTTCATCAAAACTTCATACCAAAATCGGCCTTTGTGAACAAGGAATAATTAGTGAGAAAAATATAGATTGTTTTCGTAGAGAATGTGTATAGACCGTTTTCCATCACAACCCTATTAGACTGAAGGTATTTTCCCTACATTATTTAAAACCCTCCCTCCACCCAAATGCGGCTACGCTTACCTCTCACTATCCCATTTATTAAATGTCTACGTACTATCACAAGATATTGAATACCGTGGGGCTAGCTAGCAGACGACTTATTTTCAAAACTAGATAGGTTGGAGTTCGAACACCGAGGCTATTTTTTAACTCTCGCTTCACGCAAATGCGGGTACTCTATCACAAGATATTGAATACCGTGTGTGAGCTTGTCACCTTACCTTACAAGCAGCAATATTATTTAGGTGTTTGTCAGGATCAGCGGGGTTGTGTGGGAAGGGTTGAAGGGGAAGGCCGAGCGCCGGTCACTGATAATCAATCAACAATAATCGATATGTCTGGGGAGAGGATGTGAGTGTTTAGACTAGGCAGGGGAACTGGGGGTTCCAGGGTTTGATAGCCCGAAACTCCAACGCCCCTAATCAAGCAATCAACATGTCTGGGTTCGAATATCGGTCGGGGGTGTCTCCCGGCGGAGCGGACAGAGCTTACACGCACACACTCGTTCAAGGTCATGCCCAAGGGAAAACCAACAGGACAAGTCAACAACTCGTAACACGCAATGATTATGTGAAAAGTGTTTTGAGCCGTTAGCGGATGCGGGGTTCCCAAACGCCGGGCACACTACTTACATCGTTTCATCGCACCTGTCTCGCTACCTGTTTTTTAGGCTAGGTTATGTTAGGCTAGGTTGGGCTTTAAATTAAATAAAGATTAGTTTGTATTTGTAGGAATTTGATAACGTATAAATTGAAGTTACCAAATTAACTATTGACAACCTTTTACTCTAATTTTTTAATCTAGGCTAGTCTCATCAAACACTTTTTTAGTTATTTGGGTATACTTATTTTATAAGTGTGTAAAACAGTGTGTTGGGTGCACTTTTCCCACCTAATGGTGTGATGATTGATGGGAGGACGAAATTTTCCCTTTTTGCTGGAGACAGCGTAGTTTTTCCCGGGCGTAATTTTCCCTCATCCATACACACACCTTCTCCAAGCCCACTACACATTCAATCCCTCTTCTCCTTTACTCTCTCCGCCCCCTCTTCCTCACTCCCCTGAGTTGTCCGAGTCGATCAACAAACAGCTCAAAGGGACAAAAATGAATATATGTATTATGCTTTATATGTTATTGTATATGTGCTTGTGTATTTATTTTATGCAAGTTATCTTTATAAATATTATAAGTTTTATGAATGGATGCGAGTTTGGTGCTATATTTATGGTGGTTTGTAATTAAAATGTTATAGGCCTATATGTCACCGGTTGTCACCTTTCTGTTCGTGTTGACCTATATTTACGGTGACCATAATTTTTTTTATATAAAAAACAGGACATTAAAATATATCACATATACGAGTAGCATGGTGTGCAACGTGCGTGTATAACTTATGTATAGAGTAAATAGAAGAAAAATAATAGAGACAGAGAAATAAAAATAGTTTGAAGATAAAACAATTTATTAAAATTCACTTTTGAATACCAGTTTAAGAGAGCGAGTTACATAAAGTAAAAACTATATACATCAAGTATTAGATTGGCTTTTATTATTGTGTAGTCTTTTTGTAAATAATACTTGTGCCTAAAACATCTAAAAAAAAAACTTGCAAGAATAAATATTTTAGGACTAATCACCGCTACAAACCCATTGGTAAATAAAACATAGCACTACAGTACTTAAAAAATTCAATAAAGAAAAAGTGAATTTTAAAATAACAGTTTAGGAACTACTTTTGCTGGCTTTTGCTTCATAATCGTACCATTCATATTTATCAGAGCTATGAATTGCTTTTAGAAGCTTTTCTTTAGATTTCAGTTATTGGAACATTTCCATACAGGTTTCGTCGAAATTGGTGTAGACCTGCATCTCAGCCTTTGATGTCCCAATACTCATTTGGGTTTTTTCACTCCCCCAGTAGTTATTTATTATTGAAAAAAATCTTTCACCTGAAGAACTCATGGCCGACAGGCAAAGTATAAACTCACATAGCAACTGCAGGTTTTTAAGAGGTTGAAGCTTGTTTTTCATAAAAGTAAGCACTTCCAACCAACTGGTTTGAATACGAATTTTACTCTCCATTCCACTCAGGAATTTTGTACCCAGCTAGAAAGTTTTTTAACGCTCTAATTTCGTCAAAAAGACCATCTTCATCTACAGTAGAGCAAATGGTATCTTTGAAAGCCTCATACGAAGCCAGCACCTTCTCCCACGTAACATGCTCATGTAATCTGACCCATTCAAAAAGTTTTAACTGTCGCAGATTAGCAGTCCATTTTTTCAAATATGCAATGCAACCCGAGTAGAAAGCCTTAGCTTCTGTAGAAAAATCACTTCTGTAATTCACCTCTTTGACTGTTTCAATACTGCTAAAACAGCTTCTTACTTTCACTGGCAAGAATACAGCATATTCCCTGCTTTTCAATTTCTCAAGCAGCTCAAAATATTCTAGTGCGGCATCAGTTGCACACTTACTATCACCTTCAATATTTAAAATTGCCTCGTGAAATAGAAAGCTAACATTGAGAACAAACCACAACCATGCTTCACCCACAGGGATTTCAAACAAATGTTTCAATATTGTTGGGCAACAAGGAGAAGTTAGTAAATACTCCTTCAAAGGTTCATAAATTAAGAGAACACGCTCCACAGCTGGCATCATACGGGCAGACCCGAATTGCGCCAGTTATTAAGGGATTAAAAACTGTTTACTAATCCCGGACCCGAATTGCGCCAAGTCAAGTTCAGGTAGTCTATGAGGAAGGTGGGGGGGATGATACAAGCAAATACCATCACAAACAAGCTCTCGCTACGTCATGTCTTTCCTCCCCTTAGTAAAGGAATGTAAGAACGCCTTAAGTGCCCCCAACAAGACTTGTAACAGTAGTATTGACATCCGTCTGTCCAATATGTATTAATTGTCTCGACAACAGGGACTGTCCCAGTGTATTTTTTTTTCGGGTTTTGTGTGAACTGTGATAAGATTAGCGAGAATTATTGATATGGAAAGGATTTGTAGTGAAAAAGGGAAAGTTCTGATTGTCTGTAATAAATATATGTATCGACAGGTGAATCAATTAAAGTTGACGAGGGAAGACAGGTGGAGATGCACTAAAAAGGACTGAAAGGCTAAAATATTTACTCTTGATGGTGGAAATATTTTCTCGTGGACTGAAAACGAACACAACCACGAACCACTACTAGATCAAGAGTTGAACAGAAGATCCATTAGCAACGCAGTTAAGAGGAAAGCTCAAGAGATTGAAGTAAGGCCTTCAAAGTTACAGACACAGAAATAAAACTATAAAAACATTGAACCGCAAGTACATTAAATGTATCAGGAACAACATCAACTACACTAAACTAAAAACACTGCCAAAGTTGCCTAAATCTTCAGAAGAGATTCAATTTGCCATAGATTCAATTGAAATAAAAACTATTCAAGACGAAAACTTTCTGTTGAGAAACGAAAAAGAGAAGGGGATCGTGATATTTTCTTGTGACTCGAATCTTGAGTATTTGTGCCAGAATGAAATTGTGTTAATGGATTGAACCTTTGAATACGCACCGAAACATTTTTGTCTTCGTACAAAATTTAAAATCGGTCCAAACTGACACGTACATTCGAATCAACAGTGTAAGAGAAGGTAATGTGCAAAAGAAGGATAATAAGTCTAAGTTCAAACAATCATTCATTGAAAAAAAAAACTTAAACAGTTTAGGAATGGAGAAATAGACATATTAAGCTTAGTGAAGTGTGTGTCCTTCCAAAACTCCTTTGTATGACTTGTTTATATTATGTTTGTTATAATATTATTTAACATACATATAGCTATTATTGACAATGTTTTAAAAACGGAAATTTCACTTTGATATAATATTGCTTGATTTTGGGCTAAACATAGTTAACTAAATTATATTTTTTGACTTGTGTCCTTCTTGCCACCAGACAAAGCATTAATATTTGTTTATGTTCAGAGTTGGCGCAATTCGGGTCCTGTCTTGGGAAGGGGGGTATTGGCGCAATTCGGGTCCGGTTTGGGGGGGCACTTTTAAGCTCTTGGCGCAATTCGGGTCCGAGCTAAGAGAATTGGCGCAATTCGGGCGAGCCCCATCATACAGAGGAATCGAGTCTTTGAAAAAGATAGCATCTTCTTGTACTCCATTTCTACAGACTTACAAAAAGTTTTTAATGTACTTACACGGACAATGTGGATGTAAAAATGTTTGTAAATCTTGACAACTACTACTTCAATGTCAATCGGTAACAAGTCTGTTGTATTCTGAATGCAGTTGTTTATCACATGTGCAACTCAGCCTACGCCAACCACAGCTTTTACACAAGAGTTGTTGAGCTTCTTGAACAAGTTTGTTTCCCCCCTTAGATTAGGGCCTCCAACATTAGTGTTGGTATTGTCTGTAGAAAGACCTACACACTTTTACACTAAATTTAATGAAAACAAGGTAGAGTAAACGTAGCTATGTAACTGCTCAGATGTTTCTCCAGGAAGGTCTTTCAGTTCCAGAAGCTTGACTTTTACTCCCTGGGTACAGTCAAAGTATCGTACAATCAATGGCACTATCTTAATGTTATGGTGATTGGAAGAATCAATCATTACGCTGAAATAATGTGCTGTTCCTAAATCTATATTCAATCTCTCCTGGGCCTCCTTCGCTTAAACGTTTTTTACTATTACTTCCGTTTTAGTGCGGGCTGAGCAGAATTTCGGTCCAAACACACCTGATACCAGCTTCGGCGTACAGTCAAGGGAACAAAAACTCTACATATGTTTAATTGTATGATATGCAAAAGTACCCTCTTTGGCAGCCAAAAGAAAATTTTCAGAAGTTAATACGTTTAAAAAAAAAATTGCTTACTGTATCACTTGATGTGGCTGCATTTACTGCTAGTAAGTGTTTTCGTTGCTTCAAATGCCTCACAATGCTTGTGCGACCACTATTGCATAGGTCAACTTCACCTCTACACAGCTCCCAAATAACAATGTGAGGGTTATCACTGTTTTTTAGTTTGATGAAAGGGTATTCTGTTTGTAAAGAAGAATTAAATGAACATTTTATGCGTGGCTGCCCCATCTCACAACACTTGGGTATACTAGCTGTTACTATTATTTAAAAACTAATAGAACAACCACAGCATGTTGAGTGTTTGCCAACTGCTCAAGGATGATGTTCCTTGTGCTGGCGCTGTTCAATTCAAAATATTATTTTATCTTACTTCAAAACGAAGTAATTTTGGAAGTACTTGGTTTAAAAAACAGTACTTTTCGCTGTACTATCGCATGGTCTGTAGGACAGCAGGACATTCACCCAAAAAACAGTACAGTACTGCAAAAAACAGTACGTATGGTCACCGTACCTATATTGCCATGTTGGGTGGCGGGCGATAACTGTAAATATGACTGTGTGGATTGGTAATTCACGTTTGGCTCGGGTTTTGCGGTTTTTATTTTACTACTATGTGCTAACACAAAACTCGATGTTGATAAGTAGTACCAAAATATATTAAAGAATTTAAAATACTGTTTAGAAGCTTGTAATAAAACGAAGTATTGCAAGGAATGTCTAACCAATGGCCTGACTAACATATATGATGCTTGAAGTGGACCTGAACCCCATTACCTTGGGACTCAAATGCTACCCCTCAGCACCCGTACTCTGCGATCCCGTGTATTAACCCACATAGCTCCCAAGAAGTACCCATTTAGTTAATGGTTAATTATCAGCCCAGCTAGCTTGGAAACATCACTATTTTTTCTGTCACGTTGCTGGCTTACCGAAAATAATGCTTACACGCTGTTTATGTTGTCAACTCATATTATGTTGTATTGTTTACTAGTTTATAAGCATACTTTGTAATACTCGTTATGCCACTTAAAATCCACAGCACAACTAATTTCAATTTAGGCCGTATTGATCACACACACACACACACACACACATATATATATATATATATATATATATATATATATATATATATATATATAGACAAT
>CABFVX010005952.1:30811-44843 GCA_902151425.1 Timema shepardi
ATATATAGGCAAATTATGTATGTTAATATATATGTATGTATGTATGTATGTAGGATATGTTTGTAGAGTATGTATGTATGCATGTATGTATGTATGTATGTATGTATGTATGTATGTATGTATGTATGCATGTATGTATGTATGTATGTATTTTTATATGTATGCAGGGTATGTATGTATGTATGTTTGTATGAATGCATTTAGTATGAATATGTGTATATGTATATTATGTTTCTACATATATGATGTTATGTTTGTACATGGATGATGTTTTGTATTATAATTTGTGTGAGACTATTTAGGCATGATAGTGTCTATTATTTTATATATAATGATATGTATGGTGGGTGTTACACATGGTGGTATATATGTATAAATGTATGTATTTATATATATAAATGGATGGAAATTTTGATGTGCGGTTTTAAGTGTATATGAAAGTCAACACATGTAAATACGTGTCCAGAGCAACATTCAATGACCTATGACCAACAAATATTCCTATCAGACCACTTGGTTCACCATCTCCCCCTCCCACCTTGTACTTCTTCCAATGGCGGAAGTTGTGGGTTCCTCCTTCCATGATCGCCGAACGCTTGCGTACGGACGTTAACCCCTCGGAGGAGGTCAAGCACCATGCCTCAACGCTCACTGTAGAAAGGGCTTTCGACCTGAGCTGCCAAATGGAGACCTCGTGGAGGTGGGTCGACCAGATTTACCCCAAGGTACTATCTAGCAACCACTTAGTGTGTGTGGTAGAGAAATAGACGACCTTAAATGAAGATTTATCTTCCATTTATTTAAACATCTAAACTTTGCCTGGTGGCCCCCGCGAGTAGGTACTATGATAGGATTACTGGATAAGGAACATCCCGTGGGTAGCGGTGGAGAGCATCTTGTACAGTCCAGGTTAGGGAAGTCATCATTAGGGCGAGAACATCTCAAACCTATGAGCTTATAACCCCAATCCAGTGCTACCCCAGCTAAGCCCTGGTTATAACTAAACTTACCGCGTAGCTAGTATAACACCTTATATAAATCAAGCGTATAGCCTGAATGAGTAGTAGGTCACAACGCAAAAAGATAAAAAAAATAATTAAATATATAAATCAGAGGCTCTTCAAAGGTAAAACTCACCTGCCACATCACGGCTCAGCAAACACTTATCTAGGGAACAAACCCCCATTTTACGAGGCTCTTTTAACGCATCATGTCTGTGTCCTTCAAGGGCATCCACGGAAATTCCATGCACAGCGAGCAACCGATAAATTCGTGCCCATCGTCGATTTTTGTCATTACTGGACATCTGGTAAAAACCCTCCCACTTTGATCAGACTTCCATCAGCGGGAGGAGTTGACTCCTCCATCCGTGTGCACTGAATAACACGTCAGAGAGTTTTGAAATAACCTTGGGATCACTTTGAAGAAGGATTTTACCTATGTCCCTGCGTTTGGGCCCTCGGGTAAAGTCAGGCACCTAGGCTTAAGAACCAACATGAATAGTACTTTTACCCTAAGTTGCCAATTGTAGACCTTGTGGAAGTGGCTTGACCAGCAATCCTGAAAGGTACTAGCTACCATTCGCTTAGGTTGTCGTGAGTAGGGGAGGGGGTAGCTACCCCAGTTTCCTCCCACACAGAGACCTCAACCGAGATTTACCCACCCTCGGGGCAAGCCCTCCATTCACTTCTCAGGAACCATCATGAGGAGGCACTATAACAGAATTAACAGAGGAGCAACCTCCAGTTGGAAATTCCTGTCCAAGTCAGAACAGTTGCATCGTGGCTGAGCACGTCTCAAACCCGTGAACATCCATCCAACCCCGACTTGGCGCTACCCCCACCCAGACTTGGTCAGTCTACAAAACGGGTGTACTCGTCATATTATCTCAGTCTCCAGAGTATTACTGAGAGGCTTATCTGTGTACATCCATTAAATCTGGTGCCCCTTCAATATTGATGTTATAGTCTAGACAGTGCTTGAAATGAGTTCTACCTAGAAAGTTTGCAGAAGTTCTGATATTTGGTTCGTTTATATTTTTTAGGGTAGTTATTACGAATTTCTACTTTGCCACCTAAAATTTTTCGGGAAATATTAAAAAAAATGCAAAAAACTAAAACTTTACTAATTTTTATGTTTGCTTATAACATGGTAACTGTGAATATTTCAAGAAATATACTATATACAAATTAGACTATTGAAAACTTCCTACAATTTAATTTTGCATGTTTTATCATGTCAGACGAAGAGTTTAGGCGCACGCGCGTTGAAAGTATTTGAATAAGCAACAACGCTCAGCTTTCATCATTCAAGTGCAGCCTGCTTATTTCTCACGCTGAAGTTCTATTTTGATGATATTCCTATTAAGAACTAGTAATATGTGAATATCTTACAGTTTTCATTGCTATACCTAGTGCCTAATGGGTTTATTACTATAGGGTTATGATGTTTACTCATGTTAATACATGTCGTTTTAATTAACATAAGTATTGTTACAGTGATAAAAAAAAATGTAGGAATATAATATGCAAGGGAAATATGTAGGAATAATAATAATAACAATAATATTAAAATCTTTGGGGCCGTTTTGTTGCCGAGAGTCCAGGATGCCCGATGTCCTTGTCCTCTTCCTCTAGAGCCTTTCGTTCACCTAGAAAATAAGTAAAGTAACGAAGTAAAACAATTTTCATGGTTTTTCAACATAATTGTATCAAGATATGACTAAAGTGTAAGACCATTGGAAGTGGGATATTAAAGAATTCATAAATGTGTTCGTAAAAGTAATAATTACAATTATTTCTGATGGCTCCACTTCAAGTTTTTGTCCCTGGTCTTGAATTCCTTGGATTTCAGAAACATTCACATCTTCATCCTCATCCACATCAGCTTTCTCCAAGTTATCTCGGGTTCCTTCACAGCTCAAACAAATTTTCGAACAATATATATCTACCTTCCTTATGCCAAAAATCCCTCAGAAGCCTCTCTTACATTTGTGTGAAATGTGATTTAATATATCTTCTGGAGCAGGAGGCTGCAAGGTGGTGACTGGCATGAGATCATTCTTTTTTCCACGCCCATTGCTCGGGTCTTCTTTCATGACCAAGCTAATATTGAACCTGGTGGACACCCGTGCTGCAGCTTCAGTAGGGGCTAGTGAGGCAATATTGACTGTGTTCTTGTATGCAGACACTATGTAGTGCCTTTACCCCAACTTATTTATTGGAGCTAATTTTTTCCCCACTAACCCCGTATAATACAATAAGGAAACGTTCACCCGCATTGACTACTGCCTTTTGATCAGCTTCAGGGTTTCTAAATACCTGGATAATATTGATCAGATCAGAATTCTTCTTCAGAATATGAATACATTTCATCTTACCCTGATATAACCAAACTGATGCTGTGTCAAAACAATATGCGCTCAGCAACTGTTCTGTAAACTGCACTTAGCGGATGATATAGATTTTGAGGGGCTTTGCCTTTAACTGGCGTTCAGTAAGTGATCGTTAGGAGAAGTACAGATACTTGTCAAGATGACTATAAGATCTACATCTTCACCGACGAGTATAACAGATTCATGTGTTGTGACAATAAAAGAGCTGTGTTGATAATCACGGTATCTGCATCTTCTGTTGCTTGTTTGCAGACCATGTTCACCTCTGTGGATTTTTTAACTAGCATGGATATCAAACCACGTTTATTCTTCGGGTTGGCAAGAAATTTCTCCCGATAGACCGTGGACGCCATTGTTTCATTAAACAGTATTTCGATAGAATTGATTTTGCATGCTCTCCTCAAGTGCTCCAGGCATTTAATGCTTTTTTCAGCAACATTGTCAGAGTATCCATTGAAAACGACTACCGCATTTGACTTGTAGCTAGTTCAAACAAATGCGACATAACTGTCACAAATATCTGCAGTCCTCTGCGCCACACAACTCGATGCAACAAATATCCGCTGTCGATGACGAATATACTGATGTTCAATTAATTTCCTTGGGCAGGTTTGAAAGCTTTGTACAAGTTAATTTTGTAACATTTCTCATACCACTCTCGTCAAAAAGAGATCATAAATAGGGACAGAGTCCATAGGTTAAGAATTCCTCCAATTCTTCATCTGGTTGTTTTAAATGCTAAATCTTCGAAAAAGGTTTGTTTGGATTGATGGTAATCGTTTTAATATATTTGTATGGCACTGTTAAGGGGCTGCACTCGATCATTTCATTTTAATTTAATTGATTGAAAATCACCACCTACAATTGGGTTAAGACCCTGATTGCCCACCTCGTGGTTTATGTGGCAGTTGACCCTGTCATCTCCGACTATACCACTACTTATTGATATGAGCTCTGGGGTTTCTTAGTAAGGAGGAAACTAGTGAAACCATTCCAACAACTTCTTTGCATCATTATCGTCTCACTGAATTCTATAGTCTCTATTGTCCACGTGTTGTTCTAAACTTGTGAATTCTACACCACATAAATGTTCTATTTCATCACAAACATGTTGTAGTGATGCCATTCCTTGTGCCCAACTTGACAAAACACCTTCACTGACTCCATGGCCACGGGTGAGACCACCATCAACTTTTATAGTCTTCATCAGAGACTGTTCTATGGTTATGTCACTCCATGTAACACACCATAATTTATTACTTCGTTGAATAGTGAAGCCCCCTTAGGAGTAAAACCTGTCATAATCTTCAGCTGGCATAGTGTTCTTCAAAGTTTGCATGTCCTGCAAATAGAGGTGCCCACACTTGGCACATAAAAATTCTCCACTAGCGTGGAAGTACGGAAGCATTTTGTAAATAGTTTCAAGGTGCAGTTACCAATTCCCACTTCTTTCAGCTTCGATAAACCCACCAAGCCACCCTGTCACAAAGGCCCATCGGAGTAGGATGTAGTGACAACCCGCGTTTGACCAACCAAGCCACCCTGCCACTATGGCCTATGATAGCGGAAAGTAGCAACACCCCCTTTGATCCTCCAAGCCACCCTGACACAAAGCCTCATGGGAGCATTATGTAGCGACATTTCCCTATCGTCTCACCAAGCCACCTTGACACAAAGGATCATGGGAGTAGGATGTAGCCACACACCCTTTTTAATGTATATTTTTAACTTTATACGATCATGCTAAATATGCGGTTTCCGTCCAGCTAGCATGCAATAAAAGTCAGAGTAAATGGGGTATACATATCCCTTACATTTTCTATCCTTGAGTAGGGCCTTAAAATCTACCTGCTCACAGAACTAATGAACTACTAGTTATACTATTAGTTATATAGTAATTTAAGAATTTCGTTGCAGTACAAAAACATTTTTTGGCATTTAAATACAAGTTTTAAAAATTTACAAGATATTTCATTATTAGTAACAAGACGTCTTCGTATTTATAAGAATACAACATCTCTTTGGATCTAGATAAATACTCGTCAATTTGTTGTCTTACTTAAGTTTGCTTTGTTTTATAACTAAGAAAGTAATTCTTTGGTGTTATATAAATACAAACTAGATCAAAATAATGTATATAATAGCTTTGTTACAACTAAAGCTTGCTCTAATTTGAAACAAATTATGTGTATGCAAGACTTATGTTATTTTACTTCCTATGTGAATCACTATAATTGGAAAATAGTTAATTTAATGTATTGTGAGGTATTAAAGTAACATGTCACCTTTTTAAAGTATTGAAGTGACATGATTTTTTTTTACAAGTTGCATTTACTATAGCTTTGGCCAAAGTTGGATGATCTGCTATCACGCTAACCTTTTCCTTAAAGGCTGTAGTTCAATCCCAATCCGTTGTGGGGCTATCTTTACCATAGTGTGTTTCCACAAGACCTTTGTTGATATGAAGTACCAACTTAACTTAGCGACAACATTGCATTTTAAAACAGTATTTGAGAGGATTCTTTCCAAGGTTTTTAAAAAAAGCCATCTCTCTTTTGTAACATTTAAACTCCCTCTCTGGTTTTCCCGGTGGTAGTCAGTAGATGAGAGTGGGGAAGGGTGGGGGGGTGGGGGCAGGGTGAAGTGGTAAAGGGAGAGCTCGGAACACTGACGTCTTGTTGGCAGAGCCAATGGAGATTCCTTGTCAGTCAACAAACACTTTAGAAATCCTTACGGACCAAAGAACTGCACGGCGGCCTCCAAGAATGCAAATAAGAGCAACGTCAAGAATTTGAGAAAATGGGAAAATTGGTGTACTAAATTAACCTTGATCAGCTAGTAGTTTTAGGATACGTCCTCCAAATTGATACAACACTTTTATTGTATATTATTATCTTAAGAAAGTTACATCATACTATTTACTAGCATTAAGGAATGGGTGGTCTAGGGAATTGGACTCAGTTAAACTTGGTAACCATTAGTGGAAGGTTGGGGCTCAAACTCCTACAAAATACATGTAAGTTTAATTTCCTTCACTCCACTAATCTCTCTTTTACCCTATCTTCTGTCTTCACTCAGCTAATCACTCCTTTACCCTATCTTCTGTCTTCACTCAGCTAATAACTCTTTTACCACTTCTGTCTTCACTCAGCTAATCACTCCTTTACCCTATCTTCTGTCATCACTCAGCTAATCACTCCTTTACCCTATCTTCTGTCTTTACTCAGCTAATCACTCCTTTATCCCTATCTTCTGTCATCACTCAGCTAATCACTCCTTTACCCTATCTTCTGTCATCACTCAGCTAATAACTCTTTTACCCTATCTTCTGTCATCACTCAGCTAATAACTCCTTTACCCTATCTTCTGTCATCACTCAGCTAATCACTCCTTTATCCCTATCTTCTGTCATCACTCAGCTAATCACTCCTTTATCCCTATCTTCTGTCATCACTCAGCTAATAACTCCTTTACCCTATCTTCTGTCTTCACTCAGCTAATCACTCCTTTACCCTATCTTCTGTCTTCACTCAGCTAATCACTCCTTTACCATATCTTCTGTACTCACTCAGCTAATCACTCCTTTACCCTATCTTCTGTACTCACTCAGCTAATAACTCTTTTACCCTATCTTCTGTCTTCACTCAGCTAATCACTCCTTTACCCTATCTTCTGTCTTCACTCAGCTAATAACTCTTTTACCCTATCTTCTGTCTTCACTCAGCTAATCACTCCTTTACCCTATCTTCTGTACTCACTCAGCTAATCACTCCTTTACCCTATCATCTGTCCTCACATATTAGGATAGTTTACTCCTAACTACACTAAAATGTAATAGGTTACACATTAATGTACCAATTAAAGTTAAAAGTTAGATTAATTTCACATTATTTATTGTATCAATTGAACTTAATTACTTTTATAACTAAGAAAAGTTCAACTTATAATTAAGGCATAACACGAGACATGGTTTTAGATTATTAGAATGATTTAAACCCTACTTTCAGTAAAACATTAATACAAAAAAAGGAAACCATTTTCTGTTCATTTATTTTGAATCCATGATATATCTAGTAACTTAACAGTGTTCCTGGGCAGTAATTAAGGCCATATGTACAGATTTTTTTCAACATTCAAAAGAGTATTCTTCTATGAAATGTTACACATCATAAATACATTTTTATATATTTTTGATAACGAGCTATGAGGGTAAAAAACTTCTATTGATTACGTTTTCCGAAGCTAGTTTTAGGCCACAATTTTTGAAATAAAAATTTAAAAACTGAAATTTAGTATCTTTAATACTATACCTATTCAGTAAAGCTGGGATTTTACCGTAGGTAGAAGCATACTATATATAAATATAATTATAGTTCCCTTAAAGTCAACACAGTTCAACAATTGTTTATTAATACTAATTTATCTATAAATATTAAATATTAATATTCATGCGATTTATAGATGTGATGACTTAAGATCAAAAAATATTCAGATTTAAAAATGCAAAGTTTTACTGAATAACTTAATTTCCGTATGTCATAAAAATATGCACTGATATTCCAAGTTGGCTCACGAGATCAAAGCTTTGTAGAGAAGTGTAGCTTAGTTGACAAGAACGGGTGATATCCCACCTCCACAGTTCGCGCTACACACAGCGGTTACTCCAGCTGTGTTATCACAGAAACCCAAGTAATCTACAGCCCTTGCGAGATTTCTGTTTGAACGATCATTCACAAGCTGTCTCTTGAAATAGTTAGCCTCATATTTTAGTGATATTGATCTTTAAATCACTGCTGGGGATATTTCATTATTGAGACATGTTGTAGTAATTTTTAGATTTGGGTTTTATTTGTGATCTGTGCGAACTGTAAGGAAACTATATATAATTATTAAAATAATAAACCATCGTTCCTTCCATCACGACCTGGAAAACGTCAAGCTTTGAAACCGAGAATGAGCATACTGTATTATATAGGCAGATAGGCTTTATGTTTATTTTAAATGTTAGAGTTTTCCAAAATCAGTAACACAGAGTATACAATCTAGTAAACAATAAATGGCTGTAAGCGATCGCCCAAGATTTCGACACATTGGATATCAAGAATGATGAAGTTTAAAAGCACATTTTAAAGCCATTGTATAAAGAATTGTTTTCATGAAAATAAAGAAGAAATTTAGGCCATTTAAAATGATTTAATTTCTTAGCTATTTGAACTAGTTTAGTCATTAATGCAGAAAAAGGCATTATTTTATATAACTTAAATTGGCAAAACTTATTACTCTGAATAACATAACATGCATATGAAAATAATAGTTTCACGATCTTCAATTTAGTGAAAACTGCAATTATTATCTTCAATTAAATTATATATGTTTTTATATGTATTTATATTTTAATTAGAGGTAAGAATATTTATACTGTCAGTCAAACCTCGATCTTGGTTCATAAGGGATTATCTGCATGATAAATTTTATTGATTAGTTACATTTTAATTAACATTAAAATTTTGTAATTATCTACATTTTAAACCATCTGGATGATTTTCCTCAAATTAGTTAGGCTTAGGATATGGGTAAATATGTGTGCATAGATGGTGATTATCAAAGCATTTATATTATATATATTATATATATTGTAACAATATTAGTGTTTAACAGCGGAACCAGTGCACTCTCATTGTTTACCCTGACTCACAGACAAATAAATAACAGATACACAGACTTTTGCGAGATTTGTTGCGCTCCTCAAGTCAGGTAAAACTTAAAATATCCAGTGATAGCAGCGTTTCCAAGTGGGAATTCTTTAAAACAACTCACTTTCAAAATGTTCCTCGTGAGAAAGACAAGCTGAGAGCTAAGAGCCTTCGTCTCTCCGAGCACAATAGTCCAGGTAGCGGTAATCCCTTACCCCCACCTCACCCCCCTTTGATTGACAAAAACATTTCTAACAGTAAGCGACACGCTGTCTTGGAAGTGCACTTGTAAATGAATTATTAAATATTTTGTGACCAGCCTCTGCGGTCACAATTGTTTGGAATTAACTTTTTCGTTAAAATGAATTTCAGAATAACTGGGATATCAGTGTTCGAATCCCGATCGGGTGTAATAAGTGTTTTTTTCTTAAAATATTTATAATTCTATTTCAACGAAAATACGGGCACCTTTCCCCCAAACAAATTACCTTCCTAATTCCTTTTCCATTGGAGTAAATACGCGGATATCTGTAATGGGAAGTAAGAGAATGGACACTATGTTTGTCTTGGATACAAACGCCAGCGGGACTAACATCTGAACTGTTTTGAGTCAAGTAAAGAAGAGAAAAGAACACATGGTATTTTACCTTAGTGGAGAGCTAACAAAGGCTGAACGACGCTGTTGTGCAACCGGAAGTGAAATATTGGCTTTGGTGTATGCAACTCGTCACTTCAGAAGTTATTTATACGGCAAGAAGTCTAAAGTACGCACAGTCCACCATTATCTTCACTGGATGCAGCTGCTTAGCGAACCTGAAGGTCAGGTTTCCCAGTGGATAGAACAATTGGCTTAACTTGAGCTCATTGTAGAGCATCGTCCTGGAAAGAGTCACGGAAATGCTGATGGACTGTCCCGTTTGCCATGTAAACAAAGTGGGAAGTGGAGCTGTCCCTATCCGGTATATCTCAAGATGACTCAAGTTGGGCACTTCATTGGTCAGACATGGGCAGCAGTTTGTTGCAGGATGCTGATGAAGCCATCGGACACATTGTTAAACTAAAGCGTGAAGCTAAGAAGAAGCCAATCACCTGTGAATAATCCAGTAGAGGTGAGAGCTACATGAGCTTGCGGGCACAATGAAAACAACTTTACGTGCCCCAGGACCTTCTGTACCGTCACTTCCTGGAAGCAATTAGGCTGGATATACTTCATGTGTAGTACCACGTCACCTATCTACGATATTTTAAGATTGTTGCATAATGCGGTTTTTGGTGGACACTTAGGTGCTACGAATACATTAGAGAAAATCCAACATAGGTTTTATTGGCCAAAGATGACTGATGATGAAGAGATATGGTGTAGAGAATGTTATGAGTGCACGAGAAGGAACTCACCAACCACAAAGCTGAGAGTGCCTCCTGGGACCTACCTTAGAGGATTTCCCATCCAGCATGTAGTGGCAGATATTCTGGGCCCTTTGCCAAATACATTTTAAGGAAACAAATATATTCTTGTAGTGACTGATCACTTCACCAAATGGACGAAGGCTTATACCAGATATGGAGCTGGTAGCCGTAAATAAGCTCATTGTCGAAGAGTTTGTCTGCCGGTTTGGTGTGCCAGTGGAACTACATACATATCAAGGACACCATTTTGAGTCCAAGCTATTCCAACTGGGACAAGGCCCTGCAACAGGCTCTTCTAGCATACCAGTCCAGTCTACAAGATTCTGCGAGGTCTACCCCTTACTATCTAGTGTTTAGTTAGGAGGTGCGGCTACCAATTGATGTGATGTATGGAATGCCAGAGCCTGCCGACAGTGTCGTGGAGTATGCTCGGCAGTTAGGAATAAATTAAAAATTGAACATCGTTTGACACGAGAACATCTCAGTAAAACTCATCAAGTGCAGAAAGATGTGTGCAACCGGAAGTGTATGGGTGGTGAGTATAAGATTGGTGATGGTGTGTGGTTGCATCATCCAGCAGTCAGAAAAGGAACCTCACCCAAGTGCACAGGGCATGGGATGGCCCATATATTGTGAAGACCCTAATTATGTTGTCTACCGCATTCAACATGAATCACTCAATCAGAAATGGATAGTCGTATGTTTCAACTTACTGAAGCGCTGCAATTGGTCCTAAGGGAACCACCATCAAGGACAGATAGGAAGGGACTGGTGTTAATTAGAACGTGCCACCTGAGAAGACCTAGGGCCTAGGAATTATAGTCTAGAAGTTTAAAATGAAGGTGAAACAAACAAAAATGCGGAAATGATTGTGCTACCCAGTATTGTCCCAGCGAGACGCTATTCCACGAGACAGAGGAAGCCTACGGGATACTACCTAGACGTGTGACCATTATGACTTTCCTGTGGAATGAAAATAATTAATTAATTCTCAATGTGATGTATTACAGTGGCTCAGGAGAGCCTCTAAAAGTAATGAATAAGGAATAGTGTAACGGATAGCTGTAGTGACCCATTTTACGAGTGCAGTGAGCTTACCCACCTCTGTAACTGGAATGTTGTAATAGGGGTGGGGGCAACCAGGTGCAAAGATTAGCCAGGTAGTAAGATAATCTTCTTGTGAGTGCGGGTTGATAAGGACCAGTTTCTGTATGATCCAGATTCATTTGTTCCTGGCAATATTACAAATAAAAAATATCATTTTCAATTCTATTTGGGTACGGACGAGTTATTTCATACTATTTGCAACTATAGCTTCTTTTTAAACTATTGAGTGACCTGGTGGTCAAGGGGTAAGGTGTCAGACTTCTGTGCTGGCGGCCGGGGTTCAATCCTCGGTCCCGGCACAGATTTATCTGATTACCAAACCCTTCCTTCACCTCTGACAAGACATCTTGTGAATGTGGGGAATGCCAGGCCTCCACCGTGGTTCGGATCCCACATTAAACTGTAGGTCCTCCATTTCATCTCACAATCACCCTACCACTACACATTAGCGTAAGTGCGTATAACCCGAACGGGTAGTAAGACACAGTGATAGTAATAATAATAGTAATAATAATAATAATAATTTTTAAACTATTACATTTTTTTTACATTCTAACCACTTTGCGATAGCCTGTAGAGTAAAATATATTTCCGATCTAAGCATACACACATACATCTATTTGATAATAATTTAGTTTATTTCAACAACTTCACAGTAATCAAAGCTTTATTTATGTTACCTACATTAACTCTTTTTCAAGTAAGATAAATCATGTTTTATAATATGATAACATATGTTTATACACAGTTTCAAATATATGCAAAGAATAATATTATCTGTAATCGTTAAGATTAAATCAATAAAAAGTTCAGAATGGCAACTAGCGCTCATTTTGAAGATCTCAGCAGCGGCCATAGCTCCTGACTTTGATCTACAAGTCCAGGTAGCATTCAGGTTGATTATACCGGTTAATGGTTTTATAACATATGTGCTTTCCTATTATCTCTCCAGGGGAAAGGCTTGTGAAAGACTCAGCAAAGAAAGCAACTAACGGAACGTAAGTGAAAGAGTCGTATTTGTCCAATTAATCCCTCGAGCCGTCTTGTAATCCCGGACCACTCTGTCCAGGAGATTGAAAGAGGCTTGTTGAGATAATTCAGCGTGAGTTGAAGTGCTGGCCACTAGAGTTCTCACCAATCAATACAGGTAACAGCGATGTAGACAGAAGACAGTACGAATCTAGTCCCTCTCTCTTGTTACACTTATATTGTCCTCTAAATAAGAAATAAATTGGTGAAAATGTCCCTTATATAGTTTTATCAATTGTTATATAAATATTATCAACAATGATTCGAATAAACTGTCTCTGTGGTCTGGTGGTCAGAGTTCCTGGTTATGAATCCAGAGCTCCCGGGTTCTATCCCAGGCAGATTCAAAATGTATATGTAAAGCATTGGGTCTTGAACGGGGTCAAACTCAAACTTATGAGGGCAAATGAAGAGTTACTTTTATAAATAAGTAGCATCTCAGGTTTAGAAAACAGAGATTAATGGTTTGAGGGCTCATTGTGCTACCCACATGACATCCTTTACCCGCAAATGTTAGCACTATCATCGCTAACGGTGGTGGCCGCTCGGTCAGTTCAGCTATATGGCGGGGATAGCGGCGGTCGTTTGGTCGGTTCATCTTGATTACGGGACAAACGGTTATTATTTAACACCGCGTCTTACAACCATCTCTGGTTGCACACTCAATTACTAATTACACTAATGGATTAGAAATAGGGACGGTCGAATTTTGAGGAAGTGAACCCACATTTGCGTGGAGGGAGAGTGGGAAAACTATTTAGGAAAATCTACCCTCAATTCACCCGACAGAGATTTTAACCTTGATCTCCCAGCGCGTTAGCTAACTAAGCCACCGAGGCGGGCTATTGTTTAACTGTGTAGTGGCATGAATAGAATATTTTTGTTGGAATCCCAATAATTGTTTCCAAGATTTTTAGTTTTTTTTAAATTGTTTCCCACTATCTCTTTACGCAAATTCTTGAGCACTTTACTTCAGTTATACTTATCACACCTCTAGATACTCTATCAGTGTAAATATCTGGATATACCAGATGAGTATGATAAGGTTGGCTGCCGGGGCAGGTATAAAATAATCAATGCTCTAACCATTTTGATACAGACGACAATTCTATTAAACAAGACTCCAACCACTTACCGTAGATGGTGTTCCAGATCAAGTAGAATAGCGTTCTTTTAAAATGCGCCCGGAAGTAAAATAATTGTTCTTCTATAACCATGTTATTGTTGGTTAGGCTCGAGTTTGAGGGATGTTAACGCGGTGGTTTCATCGGATATGTGTGCTGGCGGCCGGGGTTCAATCCTCGGTCCCGGTACACATTTACCTGATTACCAAACCCTTCCTTCACCTCTGACAAGACATCTTGTGAATGTGAGGAATGCCAGTCCTCCACCGTGGTTCGGA
>CABFVX010005953.1:0-15828 GCA_902151425.1 Timema shepardi
CCCCCACCCTCAGGCGCATTTCCGGAACACGTGCGGCTTATGGAGCCATTTTCATCTGGGAGCTACCTGTCATTCAATTAATGGGATTTTCGTTATCTCATAAAAGTCTCACGGAAAAAATATATATTCCTGTGCAAAATTTAATTACTAGGTCGAGATAGAAATTATTTTATGATCAAGAACAAGGCCACATACATTGTATTCATTTAGTTGTAGTCTTGACTTAAATATGCGGTGTAACCAGGATATATATGGCGTTGGAATCTATATGGAAATCTTTTTATTCATGTTGACAAAGTGACGAGAGGGGGGAGGTGTATGTGGTTCAAACTACCCCCTTCCAAAAAAAATTGCAAAGTTTTTTATATTATGCTTAAAGATGGCCTTGTATCAACAACTTATAGAGGCAATCACTTTTCAAAAATTTGCCATGGAAGGAAAGAGCACTCCAAATATATTATATATGCATATAATATAAAAATCCATTTGAGGACCAGTCCAACTATCTTCTAGAGGCATTCAATCTTCAAAAGTGTGTTGCGGAAAGACTACTTTCAATAGCTTAGCGATAGTAAGGCATCTTATTTAAATAATCCTAACAAAGACCATTATACTCAGATTCAAAGGGCATCCAATTTTAAAAATTTGGAGCTTTAAATAGATTTTAGGGAATCTAATCTATAAAATAAGTTCTGATAAGCAATTATTAAAAATAGCTTTTAAAATCATATAATTTTCCAAAAATTTGTTGAAGGAGGTCTTTTCTAAATATTCTCTAGGAGTATCAAAATTTCAAGAAATATTCGGGGGGAGTGATACTCTAAATAACTGTTAATAGAGTATAATTTTTAAAAATTCTCCAAATGAGGACCACTGTAAATAGCTTTTTTGGAGCTTCCAATTCTCTAACATTAGCTGGTTTACCCCCACCCCCATTTTACACAAATAAAGCCCCCCCCCCCTACTGTGTGAAGTAATTTTGTTCTTATTTGTTAGTGTTTACTAGTAAGTATTAAAATCATGGTTATCATAAACATACGATTTTGAACCCTCATCCCCAAAATTAAATTCTCCCTACGCCCATGTAGAGCGATTGTTTTATTTGTGAGGTCCAACAAAAATATAAGTGACCTTGGAATCTCTATGGAATGTTGGTTTCTTTGTTGTTTTGTTATTCCTGTAGTGTTTGTTCTATTTGTAGATTAGTGCAGATGTCCACAGTGTTTATTTTAATGCACAAATGAAATCGGTTGCGCTCGGGTTTGCTGACTACTATGATTGAAACTTTTTACTCATTTAATAAAAAGTCATTGAATTATTAATTCTAGATTATCTAGATCTACATTTATGTTAAAGATTTGCTTTAACACCGACATTTCCTACGTCTCTTAGTGTTTTATTCACTTGAGAAAAATATTTATTTTCAATGCACCCACGTCTTTTCTCGCTTATTAGATATTCTCAAACTTAAATCAAAATCAAAGTATAACAATGTCTCTAAATGATTATAAGAATCACTCGTGTTGAAGAGTTCATTACGAGATTTCGAGTCGAACTGGCCATTTTCATACGTATTCAGTGTAGGGTCGGGTCGGGTCCAGTGTAGCTGTCTGTAGCCTTAATCATTTATGAGGAAATTTTTCAATGGTAGGAAGAATATATTTTTTCTACACTTTACTTATTGTATTTTGTTAGAATGAAAAAAATAATAATCCCTAAATTTGGTTGTTACATTGTTAACAGTATTTTTATCCATGTTACTTGAGTTTTGAAAATTACCTTAAATAAAAACACAAGTAATTACTTGTTTGTTTGATATTTTATGGCCCTTAAAACTATTATCTTTAAAGTGGTGGTTGATGCAGACTAGGATACAAAATATTATCAAGTGAATTTTTGAAATTATGGTTACATTTCCCAAACTAGATTAATAACTATGGTAACATTTTATTCAGAAAAGCAACTTAATGAGGAAAACATTTTTTGCAATGTCTCAATATAGAAACTATTTTATAATTTAGAGGACAACAATTATAAATAATAAGTACTACCAAGCAGCTTGCCCTGTGTAGTAAATTTTGTTTTACAAAAATTTCCCTTTATTTCTTTTTAATGATTTCCTAGAAATTCTCTTTTTCATCATTTGTTTTCAAACTTTGTGAGTGTTATTATATTTATTAAAATACCCACTAGCTACCTAAAGTCTGTTCACCTTAAGAATTGTTTTCTGAAAGCCCTTTTTCCCCTAGCAGAAATATATTATATAGTAGGATATTGGTAGAAAAAAAACCTTTCAGAGAGCAATTCCTACCATAAATAAAGTATATATAGCTTACCATAAAATAAACTAGCATATTTGTCTATCACATATTATCTCTTCGAATATATTGAAACAATTAATATTTTTAAATTATCATTATTTCTGTAAATTAGATCTTTGAAGTGTGACCTAAATTGAAAATAAATTTTGAATAACCTTTGCTTAAAATCTATAGATATTATTGACATAAATTGTTCATATTTTGCTGTAAAAATATATATATTTGGTAATTGCCTAGCAATAATTAATAAATATTAATAAACTATACAGAGTGTAAAATATAAAATAAAAATGTATTAAAATTATATACTACCAATTATGTTTTTAATTACGTTTTCTTGGAAGAAATATTTTTGCTAGAGTCGGCATAAAGTCCCAATTTCACTCCAAGTTCTTTGGGTTGACGTAATGAAGCTCTAAAAGGGAAGGGATTGAATTTGCTTGCCGGATGAGTTGGACTTACTAGTGTTGATGACCTGATAGCTGGAAAAGTTGTAATGATATCTTTGTTTCTTGATGGAGAAATATACTCTTGACTCTTGCATTTTCGATCTTCTTTTTTAACTGTAGAAACTGTATCACATGATAGTTCAATATTACTGCTAGTTTTTACTCTGTTAAAAGATTCAGGCTTGACGTAAGATACTTTATTGGGACAAACAGTATTATCCACAGTTTTGTAAATAGTTTTTCTACTGGAATCAGGATATTTAAGTTGCTCTGAAGAGTTTAACTCACTGTCAGGAAAGCTAGCCTCAGACGTAGTACAGCTTACTATGTTAGGTGGTGTGGATGTTAACTTTTGAATAGCTTCATCATTTGCGTTCAATGATGTGGGAATTTTTGTTGAGTCTAAATTATAATCAAACATTGTAGTTGTGTTGGAAGTACTAAGCCCGTGGATATATGGACGAACTGAAATATCCAAAGGTTCTGAGGATGACAGTGTAGGACGGAAATCAGAATAAAATGTACCTGTGCTCCATCTTTTTTGCGAGGAGAATGAATTTGAACTAAGTGGCGTACTTACAGCATTGCATTCCTGCGCTAAGGGTTTTGTGGGACTTTGTGAATTAGGAAAGGTTGAGGCGAATAAAAAAGGTTTTTTAAAAGTTTGGGCCTCACCATCCAAGAATGAGTTTCTTTCTTGTTTACATGCTGGAAGAGTTTTGGAGATATCAAGATCTGATTTTCTAAATGATTTTTCAGCTCTATTTGTATGAAATATGTTCTGTGAAGGCGGGAATGTATATTCTGGTTCGACTTGGCTTGAAATATTGGACAGCTTAGTGTAACTTTTATGCCTTGGGATGCTTGCATAGTGTTCTGAAGTTATATTAAATTTATTGTGTATTTGTAAGTCATCTAAAATGTTCTTGTCAGTTGCAGAAATAAAGGAAGGTTTAATGTCATCTTGGTTTCCAGAAGATTGGAAACAAAAATATTTTACAGCGTCCCTTTCAAGTGGGTCCAAATTGTGAATAGTTGACCGCCTTTTATTTTCATATCTACGTAATCTCGATGAAGTTTCTTTAAAAAGACGTGTTGATGGCTTTCTGCTAAAATTACTTTGAGATTCTGATGGATAACATTCTGAGTATATTTTAGAAATTTGTTTATTATCAGTAAAGGGTACATTGTTTGGTTTGGTAGAAGAGTTTGAATTCAAACTATTATCACATTGTGAGACACCGCTAGGAATAGCTGAGTTAGAATACCCTGCTAAACTGGAATCTTGAGAACTTTTGTCAACACTATTGCCAACTCCCGCTACCACAGATGTTTCATCTATAAGTTTTTGTAGGTCCTTAGCTGTTAGTTCAAAGGAGAGTAAGCTATCAGTAGACTCTGATGCACCTGATATTTCAATAGATATAGTTTTTGCTTCATCTTGAGAAGACTTAACTTGCTCAGTTTTATTATCTGAAAACAAATATTGAAAGCTAGTAGGTTTCCAAACTACAGGTGAAATATCAGAAAAAGTCTCTAGATCAATATGTCTCTGATTGTCAGATGTTGTACAAGGAATATCCCTATCTTGAGTAGGAGCTGTCAGATTGTCTTGCATTATTTTTGGACAAGGAGGATCTATTGAGGTATTTTTTTCACTTGGTGTAGGTGTTGCAAGTTCTTCAAACGATTCCAAACTTCGTTCACTCGGCTCCTCTTCATGCACTTGATTATACCGTTTCCCTTGACACTGAGAAATACGATGAAGTATTTCAAAGTTTTCCCTTATAATTTTAAGGGCTCGTTCACTGTTTCTACGCCCAATATCAAGTTTATGGTCTATTTCAAGCAACTCTGTAATTTGGTCATAGTTAATGGTTGGTTCTTCCCTTGCATCTTGTGAGCCGATCCTTTTTCCTCTTGTCATGAGCTCTCTTTCTTTATTTTGTAGTCGATGGTTAATTTTTAACAATGCTGTTACTTTAGATTCTTCTGAATTAGATCCGCTCTCTAAATTACTATAATTCATATAAGTCATTTGTTTATCTAGTGTAAAACCCTCGCCATAATCTGACACTTCATTATAGATTGAATTTGGGCTTTCCCTAATAGCTTCCACAGGTTTTTTTCCGTCACTCATAATAATATTTAAAGAGTTTTTTTCGTTCCTTTCAACAGTCTCTTCAATAGCACATTCATAATTTGTATTGTTTGGGAAACTTTTTTGTAAAGGGAAAATTACACCAATTTTTATTTTTTTATTTTGATCAATCGGCAATGAAATATTAGTTTTGTTATTATAGAGTGCATCTCCCTGGGGTGATACAACCATGTCTTTTGTAACCGTAGAAATCTGTGTATTTAGTTGCTTTCCTATATTTGTTGTAAAAATGTCTGTTTCTTCAGGTTTGTCAATAATGTTCATTGAAGATACATTTTGTTTGGAATTAACATCATAATCTTTGGATGTTAAAATGTTTTCTGATTCTTCTGATTCAATAATAATATTCTTCACTTGTGATGAATTTAAAATTTCTAGCTTAGAAAGAGAAGAAAAATCATCAACAGTTGATTTTTCTAAAGAAATGTTCAACTCATATTTAAAAGGTGAATTTATTAGAATCGTATTATTTTTATCTTCAGAAACTTTCTTTGTCTCTTCAAATTCTAATGCTGTAGGAGACATCGGCTCACTATCATTGATAGTTTCATTTTCTGACTGAATAGTTGGGTTTATTTTCTCTCGTGATTGAGAATATGATAGCCCTTTGTCATCAGATGGAATTATTTCTGGAACAGTATTGGGTATTCCTTCAGCCTGGGCTATCACAGCCCTACTTTCAACAGGAGAGTTTGCCGGAACTGCACTGGTCTGCCCAAGGGCAGGAATAGGCATGGCAAAGGTTTCTTCAGGAAGATGAGACGTAACATTAGAACATTCTTTAATTTTACCTAATTCATCTTTATTATCCCCTGTAACTTGTTCATACGCTTCTTTTAATATTAGACCAACGGAAACTGGTTTTCCATTATCAATTTTTATAGGGTCTGCTTCTTTGATTGTAGATGCCAATGAACAGTCATCATTGGCAGCACATGACATTCCCGTTGTTCCGTATGAAGATAGGTCTTTAAAGGCAGTGAACGGTGAAGATAGTTCAGAAGATGTGTCTGCGGACGGTGATAGTATTTTCAATATGTTGTCAGCTGGAACTACATTAGATGATGCTTCACTGATACTCGTTTGTTCTTCAGAGTCAAAATCACTGAACCTGTCCGGCTCATCACACAATTCTGTAGACGTGCTGCTATTGTCATCCATGTTGGTGTCATCTATCGGGAGAGAAGTATCTTCAATGTCTTCATCTAAACTTGGACTGTCCACTTTTACCATCACAGGGGATATTGCCAAGGCTTCATCTGAAAAGAAAAAGTTTGTGGTTTTGATAATATTTCCTTTAAACAAGAAAATAAAGTATTGGACACATGAAAAAGTTAAACTCGAGAAGGGCTATTCAAATTATTTTTAAATGAAGTGGATCAACATTTAGCATGAATGAGATAGGGTGGCTATGAAATAAAATCTCTTTGTTTGCTTATTTGTAAGTTTAACACAAAGTTTATCAATCTATATTAATAAAATTAAGAGTGTGTTTGTCTGTCTTTCATGAGCATTGCGCAAAATCTACCTCAGGCAAACAGCTGAAATTTTAAAATTAGTAGCCCCTGTACACGAACGTCAAAGGATGGTATTTTAAATAGTTGATTAGATTTTTTTAATATTTTAAAATTGGGTCGAAAGAAAATGAATATATTTTTATTTCTGTATGTTTGTAGCCAAGAAAAGAGTTGCTATGGTATTTATGCTAGCCAGAGAATATAAAGTGTAGGGATGGTTGAGGTGAGGGGCCTGTATATAACGGAGAGATGGTGGGACAAACATTAGTATAAAATCAATACCAATGCCCTAACCTAGGATTAAAACTCTGACTTTCCTGTCAGAAGTAATCAAGCAGTGTGTGAAGGTGTTTGCTGTTGTTGTCAACTTGTTTGGGTACTAAAATTTAACCTCATTTATAATAGCAATAACTCTGCTTGTAAGAGGTGCATCACCTAGCCTTTGCTTTGTGGGCTTGGGTGCATTATTAAGTCAAGAAAGGGGATTTTAGAAGAAAATACCATAGCTAAATACACTGTTTCCTAGCATTAATTATATGTAAAATAGCATTTGGGTTTGGATGGATAGTATTTTGTAGCATTTATAACAAAAATAAATGGAACAGACTTTCTCACTCCTTTGTTTTAAAATGAAGATATTTACTCAAAACCCGCTATATATCTGAAACAAAATAATATATACTAGCAAACCCGAGCAAAAATTGCGTTTTACTTACGTAAAAAAAATTTTGACTCCCAGTTTTAAATTTTATGATTTGATTTTTAAATAATTTTAGTCCTCGTTTGTATATTTGGAAGAAAAAAGAAGATCGATATTGGGTCCATAACATTTTGACTTACAGTTACATTTTTTGATATTTTATTAGAGTTTGCACATCTTATGGTTATCACATTGCTATTAAATTCCTCATTTATAAATTTAGACCAATAAAAAATGTAAATGTTGACCATTGAGTCTAAAATGATAGAGATAGATCATTGCTATATAAACATTTCCCCTAATAGGTTAGAGGAAAAAGAACATCAATTTTTCATAGAGTTATTTATTTACTTACTCTATGGCATTATACTTAGAGAGTTATCGCGTTAAAACTTAAGTTATATATCTGTAGAACTAAAACTCACAAAATTGTATAAATATGCCAATATTTCAGAAATTATTGGATTTATAAAGATATATTTCAAATATAGTTTTTTTTATTCTCAATAGTACTATAATTTTGCAATGATAAGTATCTCAAGTAGTTGCGGAGATATGTAAATTTACGCTTCTGTAAAGTACTATAAAAATCATTTTTATGGGAAAATAAAATATAAATTTGGTTTATAATCTTAATCAACGCCTAGATAAGAGTTTTAATCAAACTCGTTAGAGCCAATTTTTTATTTCCAGCCTTTAATAAACTATTAGTTTTAGGTTAGGCAGACACACAGACAGCATTGCTAAAACCACTTTTTAGGGGTCCAGGGGTCATTAAACGTCTACATCCCTCATTATTTAGGGTTAATTTTTTTTGACGGTCGCAATACTTTACTTAGAGTAATAAAAAAAATTTTTTTTAAATATTTGCGTATATATCGAAAACTATTGGTTTTATAAAATTGTATTTCAAACAAAAGATTTTTAATATAAAATTAATAGACCTACATATTTGCAATGATAAGTAATTTCATATCTCAAAGACGGAGATATCAAAGGCGTAGCCAGCCAATTGCAGAAGGGGGTGGCTGGTTTGACGGCCCATCCCCCAATTGACGGAGGCTAGAAAAAATTCTAAATTAAAAACCATTCTAGAAGCTATCGAAAGTGTTTTATTATGACAACACAACCCCCTAACTGCCGGAGGTTAGGACAAATTCTGATTATTATTAAATAAATCTAGAAGCTCTCTGAAGTGCTTTTTATGATAACATAACCATCTAACTGCCGAAGGCTAGGAATATTTATATATTTAAATGACTCAAGAAGCTCTTTAAATGTTTTTTTATCGTAACTGCTGGAGGCTAGAAACAATCTTTACATCTAAACACCTTTAGATGCACACTAAAGTGTTTTTTATAGTAGCAACCCTAACTGCTGAAGGCAAGGAAAAATTATTAATATTAAACACCTCTAGAAGTTTACTGAAGTGTTTTTTATGGTAACATAGCCCCCTAATTTGTACGTGTACATTAATTTTGATATGGTTTGAACCATAAATAAAGGCATATATATTTTGTTCATTATATATATAACTACGGCCTTGGGAGATATAATTAAAGATTAGAATTCACACATCAATACGGAACTCTTAAATTCATTTTGACGAAAAATTAAAATTAGTAATTTTGTTTGAAATATTAATCAAAGTTTCAAAATTAAATTTAATCAAAATCGTTAGAGCCAATTTTGAGAAATCGATTTTTCTCGTTTCAAACTTAACTACCCTTAATTTTATAATTAGCTATCCAATTACAAAAACCCTTCGGGGCAACCCTATGTAAGGTAAACCTTAGATACTAAGTTTTAGCCCGACCGGTAAAATAGCTTAGGCTCTAGTTCGAGGTATAGACAGACAGAAATGCAAAAACAACTTTTTAGGATTAGGGGGGTCATGAAACGTCGAAATTCATAAAAATCTCGAGTTCGATTTTTTTTATGATCACAATTCTTGCTCTACCTGTAAGATAGCGAGAAAGTAAAAAGCGAGACATAGTACATTGACATAGTACATGGCACGGGTACCCGTCGTTTGGTCTAAAGTGTAGGCCAAATGACTTTTTGTAAAGTTAATTTTTACCTATTTATTAAAATGTGTTTTGCTGTCTCCGGAAACATTCGTTATGATTTGTAGTTATGCTAATAGATGGCGAGGTGTGTAGTGTTTAGTTAAATAGTATATACTACCGTTTCAAAATATATAAGTCTTTTCTCAATTCACTACTTCCCAAGGTATAGCAGCACGTCCATTAACCTGTAGTACCACTTTTGTGTGTTGAAATCTTTACATTGCCAAGGTTTTGTACTAGTTTTTGTACCGTTTTGTACCAGAAATAAAAAAAATTGTACCCGTACCGTTTTTTATTAATTAGCACATAATGTGGTCACACCATTTTAATAATTTTGTTTTATTTTGAATTTTTTAAAGTGCCAAAGTATATTTTATCAGTCTTTCTTAGTATATTTCTTTACTAATTTTATTAAATGAATTAATCAACCATTCATTTTTTTCATAACTATTTTAACTTACTCGAGTTTGCCCACGGCTTTGCTCACATTTAATTTGGGTAAATTATCTTATTTTTAGCGAATCATCTAAACCAGGTTTTCTCAAACTCTATACACTTGAGCCTTACATGAACATTAAAAGTAATTTTAAGCCCCACTTTCTTAAAATAAAAATAACTTTTTTACATTAAAATACAAAAATGAGACATTTATTATTTAATTGATTTCTTTATTTTCTGATAAGAGCTTTGAATAAGTTGTATCAAGAATAGTAATGTGGTGTAAGATATTAATTAATTTTATTGCTTCATAATCCAAACGGAATATTAATTTTTTTGTCAAACATAATTTAGCAAGTCGAAGGAAGTGAAAAATTTGTTTACACCTCATCTGAAATCCCCTCGCGCCTCGCAGTTTGAGAAACGAAGTAAAATCTATTATATATATATATACAGTATTTGGATCAATATTTGATCGCTTACGTGGATACATTGTTGAAATGAACACCAAAAGAAATAGTTTAGATTTACTAATTAAATATGAATTAATTGGAAAGAATCACTCTAGTAAGCACCTCAGCTTATCAAATAAATTGTTCTGTTAGTAATATGTTTCTATTGGTTTGTGAAAATTTTCCCTTCTCCTCCCCAATCATAATTTCTCTAACTCCCATTTAAACACATAGTTTTAAGAATCATTTCGTTATCTGTAGTTGTACTTCTACCTGCCAGCCAAATTTAGATTTTCAACTATATATAAATTATTATTATTATTATTATTATTAGCACCACGTCTTACTACCCGTTCGGGTTATACGCACTTATGCTAATGTGTAATGGTAGGGTGATTGTGAGAGGAAATGGAGGACCTACAGTTTAACGTGGAATCCGAACCACGGTGGAGGCCTGGCATTCCCCACATTCACAAGATGTCTTGTCAGAGGTGAAGGAAGGGTTTGGTAATCAGATAAATCTGTAACGGGACCGAGGATTGAACCCCGGCCGCCAGCAAAGAAGTCAGACACCTTACCCCTAGACCGCCAGCTCACCAATATATAAAAGTTTTTTTATAACTCCCCTCGCCCCTCTCTTGATTTCATGGAGTCACATTTTAAAATGTTCAGAATTAATAGTTATTTGGAGTGGTGCGTTTCACGGGCATGCCAAAGTTCGATTTTTAACGACACTGCACTGAGATGTATTCCCTTCTGAACGAGATGGAAAATGGAGTCATGATTCGTATTTTATTTGCTCAGAACATTTTTTCGCCTGATGAATATTAACAAGACCTTCAGGCCTAACTGCTGTACTTTCCTTAAAATCGCACTTATTTGTGGTGTCTCCGAAAATGTAATCCAAGGAGAAAATATCACCCGTGAATCTAGGCATTATATTAGATTTACGAAACAAATAGTAAGTGATTTCATGGCTTTTATTCTACCTCTACTGATCGTATAGGGGAGCTATAAGACGCGCATGCGCCTTAGCCTCTTTCCCTCCCTTTCAACCCTCATGCCGTTTGAGGCCATAGAGCCTTATAGGCACTGTTGAGATTGCTTGTAGTAGGCAATCGTGGGCTTCGTGGAGATGACAACCCCACAGACATAATTGAGCAATTAAAAAAGCTTAAATAAAGAAGCTGCCAAAATATATTATGTTTGGGATTTTAAAAATATTTAAGTTATTTTAATTCATTTAATAGAATAATAATGATTTCGCTGAAAGTAGGCAAGCCGTGCTTTCAATGCTTACATGGAGCAATAACTATTGTGGTGGCTGTTGCGGCTACACTTACTATCAGGTTAAACAGGTCTCCGTGCGTGCTATTGGAGTACTGGCTTGCAAGTATTGTAACATGTGGGCTGAGGCTTTGTTTGGAAAGCAAATCAAGTTTGATGAGTTTAATTTTGGTAAATTAGTAGATGTGGATGAATTGATAGCGAAATGTGTTTTGTCCTGCCAAACCTTGCACACCATTTTTAAATAGTCAAAAATATATATATATATATATATATATATTTCTATTTATAAGTTATATTACACATATTTGAGCTAAATACTAGCTAAATACTTTAAGCGTATCATCCCTGAGGAAGAAATCTCAAAGGTGGGGATTGGGGCCCCAAACAGGGAGGAACCAGGGTGAGCCCAGCTGCTTCGAATCTGACCTCAAGTATAAAGACAAAGAAAAGATAACAGCAGTTAAACTTACTCACCCCCGCACCCCGGAGGTACAACCCCAATACAAAACCTAACGTGAAACCCAGCCTTCTTTAAATTCATTTTCACACTATCTGACTGACGTCTTGTATCTTCAGGTTCCCCTACTAAAATGTTGTGTGTACACTCGATCACCCATTTATGTCATTAAGTTATTCACTCTGTAGCTTCCTCTATTCTCCTGTCTGCTCGCAAGTTGCATGTTGTTGAGCTCCATGAATCCATTATCTCGGAATATAGGGTTTCAGCACACATTCTTTCTATCTACAGCTACTCTTATACCTATTGGTTGCTGTTTTTAAATTAAGGTTCTGCATTCATATAAGCCATGTCTGATCCCTATAGTTCTCTTTCAAGAAGCTAGCTCCATATTAAAGTGGTTTTGTACAACTTTGAATATTTATAAGTAATATAATTAAATATTTGCTTCTTGGGCCTTATATTTATATGGTCGTGTCAATTTTGATGTGTTTTTAATAATTTACTATTATTTTTGACTGCCAAACATATTATATTTCTTTGGTGCCAGGGAAAAGAATATAAGTCAAAAAATGATCAAAATGAGATAAGTCAATATTTACATTCTCCTTGGCCAGAACTACCATTTGGTGTAGGTAGTATAAGTCAAACTCAACCTTATTGGTGGAAAAATTCAATTTGATATATATATATAGTCTGAGTACATTTGTTTTCTTTTAGCTGTACATTTTAGTATAAGTCAAGTCACTTTTTTTGACTTATACTCGTTTTCCCTGGCACTCAATATTTAATAAAATAAATTAATTTGGACATTTATGTGCTTATCTTTCAGAAGAGATAAAGGGGGGGGATGAGATTCATTCACTGTTTAAAATTATTTAAGAACACACTCTAACAGTATTACCTTGTTATTAAAACAGTAACATCTTCTAAACACTAATTGCTATTCATAGTAAATGAAAGCTATCCGGTCCCCATTTGAAGACTTTACGACTCTACGTCCAGAAGTGTTGATCACCCAAGTCTTTCCAAAAGGAATAAAAATGCGTGTGCCAAACTAATACCATAGAATAAATTAATTAATAATATTTTACAATGTTATTAGCCATATGAAGAAAAACTAAAATCTATAATAGGATACACATTTTTTATTGTATTATTGAAAGTAAATGTAAGTTAAGGGATTTTTTTTCTAGCTTGATACGTATATAAATTAGAGTTTTTTTCAGCTTTAAATATATGAATTAGAGATGTGCTTGAAGATGCAAATCAAGCAAGTTTAATTAATTTAATAGTTACTCTTGCATTGAGGAAGCACTCGGCCTATGTAACAAACAGACAAAAAGACTCAATGCGCCAAGTTTTGTTTTTAAATAAAATATTGTTCACGTACATTTTCATATTATTTGTAAAATTATCTAGAAGGCCACAAGCCTCCTCAATCTTGTTATATCTTGGACCACTTCTTTCCAATCCCCCCCCCCCCATGCCCCCCTAGTTCCTACAGATCCTCGGTGACGTCATCTTTCCACATGGCTCTGGGACGTGCAAGTGGTCTGAGGGTTTCGGGAATACCTTCGAGAACTACCCTCGGGGTTCTTTCTGGTCTTATTCTGGCTACGTGGCCCGCCCATCTAATTCTATTCGCTCGAATCTTCTGCACTACATGTGGCTGTTTCATCATTTCATATCTCTCTCTATGTTTCCCCCTTCTTTGTTACTGGACTTCATATTATTTTCATAATCTTTCGTCTCTCTCTCTATCCTCGTTGTGCTCCATGTTTTTGATCCCTATAGTACTATTGGACGCTCTCTGGTCCTCTCTCTCTCTATCCTCGTTGTGCTCCATGTTTTTGATCCCTATAGTACTATTGGACGCTCTCTGGTCCCCTCTCTCTCTATCCTCGTTGTGCTCCATGTTTTTGATCCCTATAGTACTATTGGACGCTCTCTGGTCCTCTCTCTCTATCCTCGTTGTGCTCCATGTTTTTGATCCCTATAGTACTACTGGACGCTCTCTGGTCCACGATGTGCAAAAGCTGTGTGCACAGTTTGTAAACTGACCTCTCCCCATTTGATGTTACTCCAACATTCTGTCTAGATGAAACAATGATTTAATAAAGGAATTTTAGCTACTAAAATATTTGTTTTTATGATTATAAAAATGAGTCATGGCTACTCCATAATATTTATACAGATTTAATAATAGCTATTTATATAGTTTAATTTGACTACATAGTTTCAAGTATTACAGTTCAAAGTAAATTAAACCAACATTAGATCAGAATGAACATATTTGTGATCAAATTATGACATATCACGCTTAGTATTTAATCACGTTGTTTAGAGTAGCCATGAAACACTATAACAGTAGTTTATGGCAGAACCAATATAAACTTAAAACCTGTTTCACGTGAAACCTTATTGCAGTGTTATTACGTGCTTGACGAAAAATTAATTATTTTCATCAAAAGCAATAAACTACACATATATACTTAAACATTTCTAGGAAAGCATTATTACTTTAATTAAAAATGTATTATGTTATCCATCACAGAGTAAATACGTTGAAAAGCTCATATTAGCGGCAATAAAATACCTTTTATTTCAGGAGTAGAATAATATTTTTAATTTTCTGTACATGTTCACCACTAGCTTTAAGTGGAAGTATTATGTTTGTTTAGTGTGGTTTATTGATGTAACTTAAGAAAACTTCTTTTAATAACAAATATCATGTTTCCCCCTACATCAAATGGAAAGATTATTAAACGGATGGCAAATCAAATTATTTTCAATAATCGTCTAGCGTTTGTCAGAAGTAGTTGCCTTCAGACTGACAACTCTACCCGTAAAGACTGCTAATTCCAATAAGGTATGAACTACTGCTACAAAAATTGAAATCTTAAATTGCATTAGCAGTTAATAATTATTACTTTAATCAATACAAAGTTTTTACTCAATTTGAATAATATTTTAATTAATTTATATTTTCAATTTTATAAATTCTGACAAGACGTGTATTAATCACAACTTGTGAATGTGAGGGTGGTTCGGATTCCACGTTAAACTGTAGGTCCTTCATTTCATCTCACATTCACCCTACCACTGCGCATTAGCGTAAGTGCGTATAGCCCGAACGGGTAGTAAGACGCCGTGCTAGTAATAATAATAATTTTATAAATTATATTTTGTTTACATTTTATTTAGCTTTTTTAGATTTAATTATTGAATATTTGGATACTAAAATGTACCTCTCAAAATAAAGACTTAAGGTTAAGATTGTATAACAGCTACCTTGCATTTTAGTTTATTTTGTAGATTATTTTATTGAAAAAATATAAATCTTAGTTTTTAAACACATTAAAACCTTGAGTAAGTTTTTTTACAAAAAATGAAGCGTACATTAAGTAGTACAGAAGATTACACAAGGAGGAAAAAAAATCTTTCGACAAAATTCATTCACAAAAATACTGAGAATTGTTTACTTTTTCAGAAACAAATGAGTCTACAAAACATTTCTAGCCAAAAAGGGTCAAATTGGGGGAGAATGGGGAAAAATGTTATACGAGTATTTGTAAGTAGCTAATAAAATATGGCTCAGCAAAATTAGTCGAGAATAGCTTATTAAATTAAACATTGGAAAAAGGATGGAAGGGCAAGGCCTACAAACTCACCAGAAAACTGTAGGCCTCAAAGATCACAATTAAAACCCAACAAAACACGGTATTATGTTATTTTTGGGATACATCAGTCCCCTTCTTCTAAGGTCATAGAAAAGGGAAGGATGTTGGAGAGTTCCCCCCTAGAATTTGGTTGCCCTTCCTTACTCGTATTCAATCTTATATATAAAATTCTCGTGTCACAATGTTCGTTCCCGTACTCCTCCGAAACGGCTTGACCGATTCTCATGAAATTTTGTGAGCATATTGAGTAGGTCTGAGAATCGGCCAACATCTATTTTTCATACCCCTTAG
>CABFVX010005953.1:31034-44833 GCA_902151425.1 Timema shepardi
CATCCTGTTCTGTGTCCTCTCCTTCCAGTCATCCTGTTCTGTGTCCTCTCCTTCCAGTCATCCTGTTCTGTGTCCTCTCCTTCCACCCATCCTGTTCTGTGTCCTCTCCTTCCACCCATCCTGTTCTGTGTCCTCTCCTTCCAGTCATCCTGTTCTGTGTCCTCTCCTTCCAGTCATCCTGTTCTGTGTCCTCTCCGTGAGCTAAGCAGTGTCTAGCAGTGTCTAAGAACCTCGCGAAAAGAGGTTTTCCTTATATATTTATATCATTATATGTTCGCATCCAATGTCCTTTCCCTGTGTTTGTCCTTTATGTTATACCTTTTACATGTTCCTATCTATGTGTCCTATCATTCTTTACCATTTTCCTTTTTCTCCTCTTTTGTGTTTTTTTGTTTTCTCTTTTAGGAAGTTGCGTTGCGCGTTTCACACTCCTCCCTGATGAGTTCCGATAGAATGAAACCTAGGTCGGGGGATTGGGCGGTGATGATCAATTTTCTTTAAGAGACATCCATTACCTCTTTGTCCATTGTCAGCAGTGTAAAGTGTGAACTGTGTTCTTCTTTTCATTGTAAAGGCCATATTGTGTTCGTCCCCCTTTTATATGTTTATATCCACCTTTCCTGTACCTTCTTCCAAATATAATACGTATAATTTGATAATCCTATTTACAATAATAGAAATTCTGAGAAAACTACTGAACAGATTTTGACAAACGAACACTCAATTTAAAGGTTAGGTAAGGACTAATGTTGAGTACAGGATGCTGAGAGAGGAAGATGTGCTGCTTGCAGATGCTGCAAATGTTGTCATTATTAGTGTGCGTCCATCTCTCCAGAGTCGCCACAGGTATTCCGGACCAGATATATTGCTAACTATGGACTTTCTAAAGGTGAAATAAGATTATCGGGTGGTTAAGACCAAATTCACAAAGCGCGAACGAAGACAACCTTCTCAGGTGGAGCCTCCAGACAAACTAATTGCTGTTTACTATGTTACCAAAAATGTTGCACCGGTGTAGATGCACCTCAACAATGCTGCCAATATGCTACCGACATTTATATGATGTTTACCGCTCACTAACGAGAAACCGTCAACATGTCGCCAATATTTAGAACTGATTTTCATGTTTCTGTTGACAATTGTGCTATCAACACTTGTTTCCAACAATGTGCGATCAACACTTGTTTCCAACAATGTGCTATCAACACTTGTTTCCAACAATGTTGCTTCGGAGTGGGCGAAGCTTACTTAGCTTATGTGGAACGGTGCAAAAAATAGACAAATTACGGCAAATGTTTATATGCTAAGCAATCCCATGAGTAGATCCGCGCGCATGTGCATTTTAATTAGTTGGGACGCGCGGCTTGTTCCTTTGTGAGTAGTGATGTGGGCTAAAGATTACTACATGTGTTTCCTAATTAGTGTAGCGCAGGTGCTCCGAAAATGGGGGCGCGCTTCCAGGAAATAATTTTTAAAATAAGTCAATAATTGAAAATATTTTTTATTATATTACGACCCCTTTTCCAAAGCCTTGATTAGTGGTGGGTGTAGCCATTTTTTATAGCTAGATAGTATTTATTAATGAATCGCATCTTTAATGATTAAATGAATCAATATTATAAGTGTGATCGATAAAAAATTAAACATGTATATAATTTTTTTACTAAATATCCAAAATTAAAAACAATTAGACGTTTGAATTTTGTCAACAATGAGGTAACCTTAAACACGAACTAAAATGAAATGAAATAGTTATAAAAACCACTCACATAGACCAGGACAATATAGAAAATTATTTCAAATTATCATCGCTTTTGAGTAGTCGACGAACATTTCCGTGAAAATACTATAAGTAGAAATAGTTGTTATTGGAACCAAGATGTAGGACTTATTAGAAGTAAGTGAACCCTAGTGGGAAGTGGCGCTTGGAAGTATTTTCGTGTAGAGACGCGGGTTCAGACCAGGGGCAGGTCTACATGAACACTTAACATGTGCTTCGAGTCTTTCTAGTCTCTGGAATAGTTGTGTATAAATTCACCTAGTATCAAGAGTATAGCGCCTTAGACTGAACGGCCAACACTGTGGTTCACCCAAAAGAAGATATGGTATGGTAAATTGTTGCTTTACATAAAATATATTTTCAAATATTCAACAGTCTCAGCATTTGCAACAAAATCCAGCCTATTGATTCACCCTGCTGTAACGTTGTCTATTACAACATTGTTTATTTAAAACGTTGTCAATAGTCTCCGACCCTCGTTTTACTTGACGTTGTCCCTGACTGGCTACAATGTTGTTTTTCACCCGATTAAATCAAGCGTCAAGTTTGAATCGTTTGACAAACACCTGCTAACCGCCCGCGCTATGCAAGAGTCATGCAGACCCCGTCACGAGGTGCATTAACTTGGAGAACCACTTTCAAATTTTGAATTTTTGTTTATGTCAACAGTTTGTTTTAATTTTATACAGTTTTATACCACATACAAAAAGTTTTATACCCCACCATTTTGAGTAATTAGCATATCAAAATTGCCACTCCAAATTAAAGGGTAATTTGATCTTTATGATTTTGAACTTTTTTCAATGCAAACTTTTTGTAATAATTCTGTACCGCTTTGTAACATAAATTTGGTTTGCGTATAATATCTCACCAGATTAATCGAGATTTATAAAGTATAATTTAATTAATATACTACCTCAAAAGCGGATTCAAATCATTTTCATAGGGAGGAATGGGGGTGTCATAATTATAAATTACATAGTTACTTACAATACTAGAGTTCTGTTTAAAGCCATTTAATAGTTTCTCATTCATATTTGAGCTTATGTATTTTTTAAACAGGGGCTCTCCTCTTATATTTTTAAAATCAGTTAGTTTATATTATAAACTATTTAGAGTGGCCCACCTTCAACAATTTTTTGTAAAATTGATCACTTTAGAAGCTATGAGTAGTCTTCGCCTTGATTTTAAATAAATAAATAAATAAATATATTCTTTAAGGCCTACGCCATATAACAAAGTATTTCTCGCTTAGAAATATTTCAAATTTGGATGCACCTCTAAGCTATTTGGAGTGATTCTCACTTTAATTTTTTATTCTAATTGAGTGACCACATTGTTGTGATAATTATCCAAAATGTATGGGAGTAAAAAACTTTTTATTTGTGGTAAAAAAACTACTGCAAATTGTTTACATAGAAAAACTCCTAAATTCAAAAGTATTACCCAGAATTAACTTTGAGTGACCACTTTGATATTCTAATTACTCAAAATGGATGGGGATGTAGTACAATTTGATTGTGGTACAACACAAGTACAAAACATTGCAATCAAAAAAAGCTCAAAATTCTAAAGATGTAAACACCTCTAAATTTGTAATGGCCATTTTGATATGCTTAATAGGCTTATTCAAAATGGGTGAGGTACAAAACTTTTTGTTTGTGGTACTAAACGGTACACAACTATTATAAAACATTGGCCTTGACAAAAGCTCAAAATTATAAGGTTGTACTCCTGCAGTAACTTAGATTGAGTACTTTGATATGCTAACTACTCAAAATCGGGGATTGGGGGTATTTGCTTATTGCTAGTCATCATAACATATTATTGTGTCACAACAATACGGTGATAGCAACAATGAATGTATTTATTGGTGAGATTTTCATGTCGTCAATGTTATATTACTTAACCATACTGTGTCGATGAAAGAATTGCAAATATTAAACATTACAAGCAAATTTTAATGCGTTTACAACCATAAACAAATAAAGATATTATAAATAAGATAATCTTGTTGTACCTTATTAATTATTTTCTCTTTCTACCATATATGGAGAGGGTGAGTGGGGTGCTCTAGTTTTAATCAATATGCTACTTAAACAATTAAAACCATAAAATGAAACCTTAGTTATTCACACTCTTCTACTGGTTGACTGGAGTGCGTGTTATTGTGAAGAGATACTAGCGCTCTCTAGCTTCTTACCTGATCACAGGAACTAAAGTGCAGTAAGACCTGTATTCTTTAGAGCAGTGGTTCTCGAAAATTCTACTCTGTGGCATCCTTTACATCCAAGTGAGGAGGTTGCGTCGCGACCCCTCTACCCCCCACTCCCCTTCCAGTGTTGTATGATTTGAATACAAATATATTGTTGGTTTAGTGTACCTATGCATATTTTTACATTTTGTAAGGAAATTAGATTAATAAAAATTAAAAATCATTCGAATTGAAAGTTTTATGTAAATATTAATAAACCATAAATAAATAAATCTGACACAGCACAAAATAATCGTAGCTCTTTAAACATCAGCATGTAGAGCTCATTTTTATAATTCACATCATGATACCATTGACTTTAAAAAAAATTAATAATTTGTCTAATGTTTGGTTGTGTAACGTGGCTCTAGTAATGTTGATACTTTACGTGATTGATTTGGTTGTTTCTAAACGCAAAGTTTACTAAGACGAGGAGTAATAAAGAAAGAGAAACTCTCAGACCTTTGGTGACATCTAGTCTCGCATGGTATCTACTCTTCATAGCCGCCAGAGCTTAAAATACTGTTTCACACATATAGATTGCTCCCTTAAAAATACAGTCAACATAAACTTATTTTTCTGTAACTTGGTTAGATTGAGTTAATTTAATGTAATAACAATTTCTTGCACCCCCCTTAGCAGCTATGGCGCTCGCCATTGGGGGTTGCACATCACACTTTGATAACCACTACCTTAGACATTGGTAAATAATTACACCAAAGAAGACTATATATATTTATAAACGATAGTATATACTATTTAACTAAATAGGACACATGCCGCCCTCTATTATCATCACAATACATCATAGCGAATGTTTCCGAACCAAACTTAGACATAGAACATTTATTTAAAGTCATTTGGCCTAAATGACGGGTACTCGCTTCTACTACAAAATATAAGCGACGCTGCACGCGGTCCACCCCGATTCTCCACACATCGTTTTCTGCATCCATGCCTTAGAAACAACGCAGTAAACACTTAAAAATGTGAAATTATCCTACTAAAAATGTATATAAAAAAATTGAAAAAGCATTAAAATATGCCCCCTTATCTTTCCTCTGAAAGACAATTTCAAACTACCTAACACAAATACCAAATCTCCCAATTTCCCTTCTTTACCAAAAATGCATAGACCAAACGTCCATATCAGACCGTTAGTCAACGAGCAAAATGTTCCTTCTTACAGAAAACTGAACATACTACACAAATTTTACAGAGCATTCTAAGGCTTTTTTTACACATATAATGTAAAAAGTTAATATAATTTTACCGAAAAAATATCAATTTGTACACCCGATCCAAATTCATGTCGGTTGAGATTTCTTATTTATTTATTATATGCATACCTACGTTTGGATAATAGAAACTACCAATAATAATGAGAGATACATTCAATAGAAACTATCAAGAAAAATTAATTCAGGGGCATTAATATTACTTTAACCTCAATTAGTTACTGATCAAAATTACCTCCTATTCAACAATGCATTTTACTCCCAAAATGATTGCCTTGATATGAGTTTCTCCATCTCATTTCTAATGTAGGCCTATAATTTTTTATGTAAAATAACCATTTCAAAATAATCAACCCACTAAAATGAATATCAACATACTATTTTATTGTCATGTGGATATATCCATGATCCACCGTTGAACTTTATTCTAATTCTAAATTAAATTCGTCCTCACTTCTAACTAAGCATTCAAAACCTATACTTGTTTGTAACGAATGGGTGCTGAAAAAATGTAGTTTGAAAAGGAAGCCAATAGGTCTAAGTAAAAAGAAGCGTTTTAGATTGGTATAGATATGTTGAGAGGATGAGTGTGGATCGAGTGACCAAGTAAATATATGAAGATATGAAGGTAGAGTGAATGGATCAAAAGGAAGGGGTGAACCATGTAAGATGTGGCTAAATGTTGAGGACGAAAGTGTGAAAAAGAGAAACATTAAGAGTTTTAAGAATCAAGAACATTATGACTCGGTGTATGGATGTTGATAAATCGACGTTTAGGGATAGGGAAGTGTGGAGAAAGTTAGTGAGGATGGATTAAGTACGTAGTTGTTTTTAGTTCTGTATGCAGTTTCTTGCCTGCCATGTATGGGAACGGCGTGTTTATGTAATTAAGTAATTAATTACATAATGAATTAAGTGATTAATTGAGTAATTTACTAAATAGTTAATTGAGTAAGTAGATAATTAAATAAGTGATTAAGTAAGTAATTTAGTAGAGATTTAATTAAACAATTGGGACGGGTATTTAGTAGGTTATTGAGTGGGTGGTTAACTAACTAATTGAGTAGGTGGGTTATTAACTAACTAATTATTAAATATGTAATTAAGTAGGTACGTAGGTAAGTTATTTGTAAGCAACTAAGAATTAATTGACTTAATCAAATAAAAAAGTAATCAAGTAATTTATTATTAAATTAATTTATAATTAATTAATCATTAGAAAATTAGTAATTAATCTCTTGATTAATAAAGTCGTTGATTAGTCATTGATAACTTAATTATCTAATCAATAAATCGATTAAGTAAGTACGTATGTAGTTTTTATATTGCTATACATTTGTGTGTACTGTACAAATGAGACAGGCCAAAACTATAAAATAGTAGTGATGTTAATATTGGCCAACCTTTGAAACGCTTTGCATGATGTGCTATCAATTAATAATTAACAAATACCCATGAAAATAAAGGAGGTTTGGTTTATAACCAGGAGCCAATCCTAAAGTAAAACTTAATGAGTAACGTGAGGTTTACTATTCAGGAGTTTCTCTCTATGACAAACATTAAGAAAGAAACAATCGCTACTACAGATGATAAAGAAAGAAACAAATGTTTTTAAGTGATTGCCATAGCAATCACACCCTCCTTTTGACCATCACTTCCAATGATAAAACAAGGGAGAAAAGGGATTAATTTCCAGCACCATGGCTTTAACCATTCCTTTTAAAGGTCTTACCTGTAGGCTACTAGTTAATTAGCCTAGTGATTTTTTTGTGCTTAAAATTTCAAGTTGTCACCTTTATAATACTAGGAAAGTTAATTGAATGAATCTGTTTTTTATCAATTGTGTTCAATCTTATTTTAGTGTCAAAGTAAAACAGTAAAAATGTGAAAGGTAGGTTATAAGTTTCTCTCTCGCTCTCTGAATTTAGCAGACTATAAGCCCCACCTCACTCAAAGCTAATAATATCCAGATTCGTGAATATTCCAAAGATTATCAACAACTCAGTCTAGTTAATGCCACTTTTTATACAATGGTAGTGCTATGTGCAGAATTGCCTACCTTGTAGCTTAACCACTGGTGCGCTCTGTTGGACTGGTTCTGAAACGTTTTTTTGTTTCCTGGTGTCCTTCCAGTGAAGAGTTTCCCCCGACTGCGAGACATTACGTGGCTTTACTACCTTACTCGCCGCCATCAAAAGCTCACCTGAACATTAAACACGATATAGAACAACTATTCACTTAGAAGCATGAGGCAATTCATATTTAGAAGCCAACCGTTGTTTAATATACAGTTGAACTTGGTTATAGCGAGCGCTAATATTACGATATTACGAGCAAAAATCCATAGTATTAATTTATAACACAATACAACTGTTCACTTTTATAACGAGCGTACTCGCACGTTTTGGTAACAATGAAAACTTTAAAACGTTCTTAGTGGTTCAGTACTCGGAAATACCCTATTTTTGGGATATACACAAATTAGATGGGGGATTTTGGTATTATGAACGCCTGAATCAGATTACAGGCAGGACAATAAGCCACACACAGTCCTGTAATCCGTTGTGGGTTTTTATGTTGTCATATAAGACAAGGTCACCCATGGGCACAGGGAGTTTTTTTTTATATCAAACTCAATATGGTCTTGTATAGAATTTCAAACAACTTAAAGAAGCATTCACTTTTAAAAAATGTTGCCAGAGAAGGACCACTTCAAATAACTTCTAGGGCCATTTAATTTTCAAACAATTTCCAAGCGAATACTACTCCAAATGGCTTCTGGGGGCATCTGATTTTTAGAAGAAATATACCTTAGGGCTTAAGGAGCCACTCCAAATAGATTATATTTGCATATAAAATGTTTTAAAAATTCAAACAATGACCAATTATATTATCACCTAAAAGCATTCAATTTTTTTTTAAATATGGTGGAACACCACTTTCATGTGAAGGCCATACTTCAAATAGATTATAGGGGATCTAATTTATAGAAAAATCTCTGGTGAGCACTTCTTGAAATAAATTTTAGAACATCAATGTTTTAGAAAATTTGTTGTAGGAGGACTACTCCAAATAACATCTAGAAGTATCCAAAATTCAAGAAATTTCAGGGAGAACACTATTCTAAATTCGTTTTTAAGGAATATGATTTTCAAAAATTCTCTAACCGAGGACCACTATAAATATCTTCTAGGAATATCCAATTTTCTAACATTTACTGGGGCCCGTTGGAGAAGAGAGTATAAAGTCCTTAAAACATATTTGCTTCTTACGCCCCCCTTTCCTATTACAAAAATAACATTCTATCACTACTATGTAAAATAACAACCTTCATATTTCTTAAGGTTTAGTAGTAAGTCTTAAAACATGTCATAGAATTGCGATTTTGAAATCCTAAGGTCGTCTGCTAGTGACCAACCAAGGACACCCTTCCCAAGTGAGCCACCGAGCACAGTTCCGAGACCCAGCGCTAGATTGTGTTGCCATAAGTTTGGACTGAACTAATTAAAATATTCGTGTTTATTTTAAGTGTGTCTGTAGGAAGACTCTCACATAACATTTTCCCCGCCAATTGTTTTTGTGGGTTGGCCATTCACCAGTAATATAGTCGAAATCGACAAGACATTATTCACCAGGAACTTTACAATTACTCATGTTTTCATATCTTAATGTTTCCCCACGTTTCTGGTTCCCTTCCACTGTTTTCCGTCTGTCCCCCTCCTTTGTACGTTGTACGTGTTGTCCTGGTCCTGGCGACCCGCTATGAGCGATGTGGTGGGTTTTTTGAAAAAATTTTCCCACCCTTAACCTTTAGATCGCAAATTTCAGCCCGAAAGGGCGCCATTACCATTCTTGTTGTGTTTGTACGTATCCCCTTGTCGTGTCCATTTTCGAGAGCCCTTCGGGGCTGGTGTCAATGTTTGTGTCTATATGTTTTCTCATGTTTTTTAATCATGTTTCATATATATGTTTAAAAAGAAAATAATAAAATACCTATCAAACAAACAAACAAACAAACAAATAGAAGTACTTCATGAGTTCAAAGTCGCTTAACGATCTCTGAGGTAACACTCTTGGCCTGAGAATCTCCTCATAACTCACTCTAAGGAGAGAGGAAGGAGGGAGGAAAGAAGATCGAGAAAGCTACGGACGCCGGATATACGACATCATCCAACACCCTCCCCCCAAGTGTTACCTCAACTCGCCCACACCCTCAGTACACCTGATCCTCCCTCCAGACACCCCTCAGACTCTAGACAATCCCTCTCCACCGCCACCCAGTGGTAACATCTGACCTGGAACGGAACGGATATCCTCAAGAAAGACTCCTTGGAGGACGAGGACACGCAGACCCCCATCAATCACCTCCCAGCCTAGTGACTTGGCCCGTCTCATCCCTGGACTCTTAACCACAGCTACTTAACAACCCCGTGAACTTCCCCACAGCCCACCTTATACCACCCAACAAAGAGTATACCCACCATCACCCCAACAAACATCATTTACTCACAACTATTCTTTTCCTTTTCTCTTTAATAAGAGTGTTCCATATAAACGCCCCCCACCCCATTCCTCGCGGTAGATGACAACCACCTTTAATATTAAATTCTTCTTACGCCCCTCACAAAGTCCCCCCTCTCATATTTGTCTATTCCAAGAGCTCGTTGGAGACCATCCCTCCTCTGGAGTGTACATCCTGTTGCCTTGCTCCCCCACCTTATCTAAATACCGTCACAACTGTAGAATAAGTTGGAAACTAACCCTTCTGTTGGAAACATGGGGCATTTCAAAATAGGAAAGTGAAATATTTAAAACTTCAATTTTATTACTTAGACATAAAAATTATAATTTAAATAGTGCCTATTATTAATTATTATGTTAGTACTATTTTTAATTATGGAGAAAGAAATAAAGTTTAGTATTTAGTATATTGTAGTTTATACAAGCACATTTATATAAATGTAATATATGAATAATATATACATATATTTTTCTCTTTTTATCAAGTTATTGTTTTAACAACTAAGAAATTTTTGAAAGTTTGATTGGATTTGCATAGCTTGAGTGGGTGCACGTGCTAAAAGTGCCGGCTTAGCATGTATGAAGTAACGCACTAGAAAGTTTACAGGAGAGCGCTGACAATTCATAACAATACTTGAACTAGTTAGCCAGAAAAGGGGCCATAGATTGGTACCTTTACTTTTTGGCAACGGGTCTGTCAAAACTCCATCTATATCGCAGGCAGTCACGCTGTCCGGTGCCGTACCTTGTCCGACATCTTCGGGTCATCAGTAGCCCTTATTATTAGAGGGCATCCGTTAGCCCAAGCTCCAGAGATCTAGTTCTGTAGAGGCCACGTGCAATAACAGCCAACTTCATCGGTCTAAGTATTCACAAGTTGAGCCAGTTCTTGCACGAACGTCTAGTCTTTTTATTTCTTTATCTTACGACTAACATCACATTATGTATTATCTTTTAGTAACTACTACTAAACCAAAATTCTGAAATCTACATATTATTTTGAGCCCGCAAAATTACCTTGCCTGCAACCTTACACCCACAAGCTATCCTGACAAATCAAGCACCCTGGGGATAGGTTGTGACATTATTGATATATATTATTTTTTAAATGTGATAATTAATTTATCTTATTACTGATATATCGAGGAAATGTATACGCAAGTTCAACTGTATTTTTATCTCTGGTCAGTGATCCATTTTGATGCAAGAAACAGAAACGGGAGCTTGTTGCAAGATGCAACCATTTATTTTTCTTATATACTATCTCATTTTCTCTGCTCGTACAAAATGCATTAAATGTATACTTTAAGACAAAACTAAAATCACACTATATTTATTATGATTTAAATATCCAAGAGATTATGAGCACCAAGTAAATATATTTTTCCGGTACCATAACTGTTCGAGAACATGTTTAAAGACATACGAACTAGTTAATTACATTTTACCATGCCCATTAAGATTATTTTAGTAACTGTTGTGTGTGAATTATTATTTGATATTTACTTCTATTCAAGCCAAACAAATTGCTGCTTTTTCTTAGAGATTGAACACGATTTTTTGTTTCATACATAGTGCTTTTATATTTTGTGAGCTTAAACAAAATAAAATGGCTGTTATTTGTTCTCGTGAATACGCAACTCTACGAAAATATTATAATGAATGCACTGTTTTTTAAAAAAAATCCAGTGTGTAGGTTTGAATGGCTCATGCGTGTGCTGTAGACTTAGTTATGTGTGAACTCACATATTTCTGGATCGATGAAAGGGTTTACAATTTTTTGCATTGAGATCTAAAGCATTTCAAGATACAAACTTCTATATAACTTCTCATAATATAGTCTGTTTGATTCGGAATATTAAAGTATTATTGGTAATTTGAGTACTTGTGATTTTTCCTCAGTCTTATCAATATATTATTTCACATAGTGAATATTTTGAGTGTGAACTTTTTTTGTGTGTTTTATTAATTAAAGTTAAAGTTAATTAATACTGCTTACTATATCTCAAATAGTAAATGCCTGAATGTTTATTTTACAGCTGTCCACGCATATCCCCACAGTTACCTGCATCTTTACACAACCATTGCTAAGGCAATTTGAAATTACGTCCTTTCTATCACCATCAAACATCAAGACTGTTATCTCTCTGACTCACGCCCCACCGTTTGCCAGTTGCCAAACTTAAACAATGATCCCTCTGAGTGAATTTCCAACACCCGGCCATGCTGTAGTACACATCGTCCTCGGTGTAGTTTGGCCATATTGTATATACAGGTAATAGAAAGCCCTTTCATTTCAGTCCTTAGTTTATCTTACAGCTACTTGGTACTGTACACTATATACACATCATATCACTATACTAATTACGTCAGTATTGTTATAAAAAAAATCCTTTAGGTATCTAGGCGCACATATTTCTGGACTAGATCGAGTCTTTTTAGTGACTATGGCCTACTCCAGTTTCACTATCATCAGAATGATCTAAAAATGCTATGGGACTATTGGGTCTTGTGAGTTTTGGATCAGTCTCTCTTCTGACTCGTTCTATGTTTGTAAAAGTATGCTTTCTGGTGAGTTTGCTCCTTGACTATCTGGTTGCACACAGCTTCATGTATTTATGTGGAAGGTTGTTATGTGCTGTTGCCAATCATGTCAGTGAGACTCTTAAGTGCCCCATCACTATGCCAAGATCGATGCCCGTTAAGTGCCTCTAATGATGATCCCAGTCATCTTGTAAACATCAATGTTGAGGTCACGTTGTATATTCTTCAATTTCTTGTCCTAATCCTTCTAGTATGACCACTAAGATGAAATTGATATCATCAATATTAAGGTGCGATTCGCTCGTCCTACCTATCCATTGGCTTGAGCGTGTCCGGAAGAGTTCAGAATATGGTATATTCCATGAGAAGCACAACATTTTTCGGATATGTGTGAAGTGAAACGTGTTCCGCGGCCACTGACTATTTTTTCCGGTGGTTCATGCTCATCAAAAAATCATTACATTTTTAGTGAATGTATCAAGTACACCATAGAGGTACATATATTTTGTCAGACTACCCAAGAGTTCACTAATACCCCCAGGAATTCACTAATACCCCTTATGCTTTGATGAAAGGGTCTTAAATGATCAATGTACACGATGTAGAGGGCTGAGTACCGGGATGTATTGAGTAAATCTGCCTTTCACCCACCTAGGATCTTACTACATAGGTAATCAAACAGTGAAGTGAGCTTAAAATATCGTTTCGTACCAGAAAACCAATAGTTTCCCTTCATCTTAGCAATAGTATGGTTGACTGCGAAAGAAACCCAAATAATTAAGGAAATTTGTGAATAAGGTTCTTTCTAATAATTTTAGGGACTAAAAAAACTATTTGAATGTCTGCTGATTACATTTCTCCATCTTACACACTTTTCCATTTACCAATTCCAAATCAACCAGCCGATTTTTATCAGCTTTAATTCTCGGTGATTGTGGTAGTTTGATTATTGACATAATATCCCTTAATTATAAATCTCTATGTTGCATTAATAGTACTCAATCTTCAACAGATAAGGTTAATAACACCCTACATCTATCACTTATCACTTCCGCTATATTGTTCTGTTCACCACTAGCTGGTGTTCATCATATGGAATCCCCATGGGTCATCTTCTCATCTGGTCTATGTTTTACCTTAATGTCATATTCTTCTATAAAACTATACCAACTAGCAATATGTGGGATAGTTGCTTGCTTTCCATTCACACACGAGTAATATAATGCTTGCCAATCAGTCACCACTGTGAACTTGATGAATGCTAAAAAATGTCTCAAATGGTTCCTGGACCACATAATAGCCATTAACTTGAGCTTTCTTGAGTGATAATAAGAGATTCCACAACTGTAGTTTTCCTACTCAAACATTAAGTTAAGTGTGTAGCATTGGGCTTACAAGACAGACGTAAACAACAACATTATAGAAGAAACTTACCGCATTCACCTCCTGACAAGACTCGCAT
>CABFVX010005954.1:0-14443 GCA_902151425.1 Timema shepardi
GTTGCCCCTGTGCACTCTCCCACCCAAAATCTGCTAAATGGTACTCTAGTATATAACAAATATTACTACACATCATCATATCAACTTGCCAGAGGTGTATTTCAACCCCCCAAAAATTATTAAATAAAAATACTTTATCTACTTTTTTCTTCTTCAGGCAACAGTGATAAAATTTTACTCTATTATTAGTACTATTTCATGGGTATGGGTATTGGTATTGTCAATGAAAAGTGATAGTTGCATAATGCATGGATTCATGCATAAATATTAAGAATCAATTTATTATCTTTGTTAATGTGAGAAAAGTCCTTTGTATCTAAATCAGGACTGTACTCTCAACATTGCAAAAATGTGAATAATTAAAGCTCTAGAGTTTGTAATCATTATAGTTGTTTCAATGTTAAATTTCAAGGAATGATTTTAATAATAGTATCTCATCTATATTGCCACAATGAGATTTGTACTCCATATCTCCTACAACCAATTGAATTAAAATATCAATTATTTTAAACCTACAACAGTACACAACCGACAGATAAACACGTCCGAACAAATCAAAAGCAATAAATGGGTGAAAGGGAAACATGGCACCATGGGCTTAAAAGAAAGCAACCAAAAGTTTTAGTGTTGTTTAGTTCAAAATAAATATGAATTTATTAGAAATGGGATATGTGCAGGGCTAGATTAAGATACTCAGGGATCCAATTGTAATTTATTTGTCTAGAATATATTTATTAATTTTTTTGTTTTAGTAGATAAATCAAAATTATTCTAAATTTATTCTTACTACTATAACAGTTGTATTTTTTTAAACTAAAAGTCTTTTAAAATGGATGTTAACAAGTACGATATATAAAATAATATCATGAACTGACAAATATGTGACATATTCGTCCAAAAGTTTTAGAATTAAGACTTATTTTTTACTTCACAAACAGAAGAATTGATTCCAAATTATTATTCTTAATCTAGCCCATAATGTGTGTATAAAATTTAATGTGTTAAGATGTAACCAGCAATAATTATTTATGTATTAGAAATTAAAATGTTAACTTTGTACGAAATCCAACTCTGGTAGCTCTACTGAAAAAGCAATTAAAATGCTCTTTTGCAGGGTTTTTTTTAAATACCAAAGAACCGATGGAACGGCGAATCAAAAAAGTTGCGGAAATTGTAGCTTCGTGGTGGGCGAGATGCTGCCTTCAGCCGCTGATCGTACAACTTCCGCTTGCTCTCTGGATAAAGGGTGGAACAGAAAAGGTAATAAAAAACTCGGGATAACTTAGAACGTGACAAATTGACATGTTAGCTCAATTTTGACATGTATTAGTTTAAGATCATATTGTTAGAGTTGTATAAAGCGTAGTATTTGTATTGATTTCTTTAAAATAGCCCATCTAATTAAAATGATTAAATTTGAATGTTATTGAAATTTTAGCTTTTTTTTAAGGCTTACAACAAGATATTCAACAAGTATTTAAATGGGAATTGTATTGGTAATAGTCTGACTAAAAACAAAATACGCCTCCTTTTTAGTTTATAAAAATATTATGACTATAGTATGAATTTAAACAATTATTTGAAGATTCAGATTAGTTTTAAAATAATATCAATTTAAACAACTATTTTAAGATTGGATTTAGTTTAAGAATAATCAAAATTACTTAGGATAGAAGTAAATTACCTCCCTGTTCTAATTATTATACTTTTTCATTATCGAAGAATGTATATGCAAAATTAGCATTCGTTTAAGTCTACCCAAGTGTTATTAACTATTACCCCTTGGAATGATTTGTGAAAATTCTTCAAACTATTTGTGATATAATTTTTTTAAATCCTATTTAAAAATTTTAAATCACTGTATTGTAATTTAAATATGTGCATTAAAACTATTTAATAACTACTTTCTATGACAGTCATTAAAACTTGAATTCAGTATACAATCTTAATATAAAATTTACATTTAATTGAATTCACCAAACTTAGCAATTTATTTCATGATAATCAATAGTTTATATAAAATAAGATGGGAAGTATTTTTTTTAAATGTAATATGTAGAGGGGTCCTATTGAAATTAAATGTCAGGAAACTATATATTCTGGCAAAATAAATAAAATAAAATTATACATTTTGAAAATCGGAGGGTTGCTTTTAATGTCATTAATTCTTTGTACTATAGAGATTGTTCAAATGACTTCATACCTCACTTGAATTTTATAAACATGTTTCAGCCAAGTCTACTATACCCTTCATTCTAAATAATAGTTCCTAAATCTTTTGTTACCATTTAAAACAGGAACACTCTGAATATACTAATGATGATTAAGTGTACAAGCATCCTATTAGTATATTTATGGTACATATAAACCCTATCTTTATAAAGGAATCTACATTTTATTTATTAGAACACAAGCATACATGTCATAATGTAGATGCGGTATCAATTGTTTTAAGGTGTGAAATGAATAATAATTTACTGTGTTTTAAAATTATAAAAACAATAAACCAAAACTAAACATTAGCTAACCAACAATTATACAAGTCATTTGTAAACAAAGCCAGGCTTGAACATGAACTAAAGTTACACTAGATGTTAAAAGAGAGAAGAGCACCATAAAATAAATAATAGTGAAAGAATTGCACGGTTATGAATTGTTATGTGTGTGTATATATATATATATATATATATTTTTAAAAGGCACAATTGGTTTTCTCATAACACCAAAATCATTAAAAGTGTATCTAAAGTATGTTCTTAAGTATTAGGTGGTAGTATAAAAGATTATACTTTGTACATGTAGCAATGTTGTAACATTTTTGAGAAACTCACCATCTGATAGAACTTCATACGCTTCAGAGATTTCTTTGAATTTTTTGGTTGCTTCATCCATGTTTTCTGGGTTTTTATCGGGGTGCCATTTCAAAGCCAATTTCCGGTATCTGCAATGATAAATACAAATGTTTAAAGGCTAAGATATTAAAATGTAAAAATTGTACCTATTAGAATGTTAATATAAGTATGTGTTGATTTTCAACTAAGTTCAAATCCCTACATTTTAATGGAGCTCAGCGCAATTACATCAACCAACCAAAGTTATTGTTTTAGTGTTGGAGTAACAGATTTGCGAAAACGAGCATACATTTTCCAAAGAGCCCAGTGTGTTTGTAGAGTTGAAGATTTAAAACGGGTAAAGAGTATTACAAACGAATATGGTTTCCAAATCTAGAGTATACTAGGGTGTGAAAAGCTTAGAAACAAATTTTGGCTTTGAAGCTTTGCCAATAAAAATATGTGTAGCTAAAATACTCCATTTATATTCAATTATAGCCATTCTGAGCTTTTTTTTACATTACAAATTAATATTTATATGGGAAAAAATATCAAATTGAATATCATATTGTGATAGTAGCTTGATTTTACAGGGTAGCACAGAATATTACAAACAATTGTGCAATCAAACATTTTCCATTTAATTTTAGTGCATAAAGTTATATAAATAGCCACAATATATTTTTTCAGGCATAAAATAACTAAAAGAAAATATTCGAACTTCGATTTGGCTTCGAAAATATTTTATATATTTGATTCGAGTTTGCTTCGAATTGAAAAAGTGAACTTCGCACACCGCTAAAGTAGCCTATACTAAATTCAAAGTGTACTACTATTAGCACCGCGTCTTACTACCCGTTCGGGTTATACGCACTAACACTAAAGTGTAATGGTAGGGTGATTGTGAGATGAAATGGAGGACATACAGTTTAACGTGGAATCAGAACCACGGTGGAGGCCTTGTATTCCCCACATTCACAAGATGTCTTGTCAGAGGTGAAGGAAGGGTTTGGTAATCAGATAAATCTGTGTCAGGACCGAGGATTGAACCCCGGACCTCCAGCACAGTAGTCTGACACCTTACCCCTAGACCACCTTTCAAAGTGTAAAATGTGAAATAAATGCTGTGTGTATGCAGTTGTTTGGGAAATATGTGACAGATGAAAGCAAAATGTTACTGTCACAGAGAAAATAAGAGAGGATAAATATGTATTTTCATATATTTGTGAAGATGAAAACTGGAAGGTAAGTATTATTTAGTTAAACAATTATTTAACTATAAAAATAATTACCGGTAGGTATGTTATATTATTCTTGTTTTTCTCAATTCTGATTCTTAAATGTTAATCTTATTTTTTTATTCTTGACTTGGATTCCTCAACATTTAAAAAAATTTGATCCTTTTCCATGCATCCAACCTCGCGATAAAAATATAGTTTTAGTGGTTAAAAAACCTGAGAAAGTGTAGCTAATAAAAACATAATTTTAAAACAAAACGTCCATGCCTGACTTGCAAAAGTTTATTAGAACACAAAGGTATTGATGAGTACAGTTATATTTACAATTTACAGATACTAAATTAAAATTGTGAAATAATTAATAATGGCCACACACAAAATTACCTAATTCTGGATATTTCCCTTTCGTTTGGATGCCATACTGGAATTTGAGAGCTAAGAATTGCAGCATCGAAATTCAAGTTTGATATAAGTTACTTACAAAAATACTAATCCAGATTAAACTGATAAATTAAAATAGCAAAGTATCCAACATATTTTCACTACAATAAACTGTGTGGCTAATGAGACAAGTCAGTATTTTGCAGAAGCATAAATAGAAAACTCATTTAATCTGACATGAAGGAACATGTGACCTTGAACTTGTATTTAAATGTACACTTACGCTTTCTTGATCTCTCCGTTACTGGAAGTCCGAGAAACTTCCAGTATCCTATAGTAGTCCACCATTTTGGCTCAGTACAGCCCTTTACAAGGGTCTGACTACTTTTCCTGAAATAAGAAAAAATATCATCAGCTATCATGAGGCCTGTTTCAGTCACATATTAAAAGAAACACACATTCTGGACACATGAAGCACTATTAAAATGGTGAATCAATTTAGTTTCATGGTTTCTTATCTAACGTTTTTCTTTTTTTTAGCACGTGGTCTGTCTTATTACCTGTTCAGGTTATATGCTTATATACGAATTAGGTTAATGTGTTAAGGATGAGGAAGGTTGAATTTAGAGGATGTGTACCAGCATTTGTGTGGAGGGAGGATGTAAAACCAACCTCAGTACACCCGACTGGGATTCAAACCACTATCTTCTATCATCGTCAGTCTAGTTTATTGCACGAGTTACGCCTTAGACTATGTAGCTATACTGAAGCAGGTTTTTACTTTTTACTTCAGATAATATCACATAGATTAACAACAGATTTGAAAATATATTTTCATACATTTTATTAGATAATAATCATGATGTCTACTCAACTTGACCAATGAAATCCCTAGCCTTTACCCTGATTTCCCCTGATCATTTCCTAAAATTCTCAAATAAAAAGTATGTCACATCCTTCTAACTCACCTCCCTCGTTTTTCTATTAATCTTTTTTATGAATAATAATAATAAGTTTTAAAATTATATTACTCAGCTAAAAAAAAAACACCGAAAAAAAGTTGAACCATATTATAATTTACTGATTTAATGATTATTGTATTTCATATTTTTATGAGTAAAACAACATTTTCCAGGATTTTTATTGTAATTTACCAAATTCCCGACTTATTCCCGATCACTTCAAATTCACGGCTAGTTCCCGTTTTCCCTGATGGTAGACACCCTGTACATAGGTATGCAGTGAAGTATATAATCAGGTCCACCAATGCTCAAACCGAACCCAGTAACAGGGGCATAGCGTGGGCCCCCCCTTTGTCTTTGTTATACTCAATTTCAGTTATGACCGAACTTTATTTGTCTAGGGGGGTTAATTAGTTACATTACAAAAAAATATTTTTGAGGGCCTCTAAGCTCCAAGCCAAAGGGGGCCTGGGAACCCTTCTTCAGAAAATGTTTGAAAATTGTATGCCTCTATAGAGCCTAGAAGATATTTGGAAAGGCCCTCGCCTGAATTATTATTTTTAATTAGCCCTACTCTATAAGATTAAAACTTTTGAAATTTAATCCCTAGAAGCTATTTGGAGTGGTCCAACTCCAGTTTTTTTTAAATCAGTATCTTCCAAGAAGATATTTAGAGTGGTATGGATATATTTGGAAAACTAGATGCCTATTATAGAAGCTGTTTGGAGTGGCCCTCACCTTGATTATTTTTTGACAATTGGATACTTTCAAAAGTTATTTGGAATTTGGCATTTTAATGATTGGATGTCGGGTGTTATTGGGCTGTTTTTTCACTAAATGATTTCCACTCTTTCACCACACAAATGCGAGTAATTTTATTCTAGATTATACTTTCCTCATCCCAAGTTCAATGGTGTAAATATGAAGATAGCCTTAATAAATGAGTAGTTAGATGTGATACGGGGTAGTTTTTACAAACAATTTGGGTTCTCTTTCAAGATAAATAGAGTTGCATTTCCCTAAATATTTGAAATGTTCATTATTTTGGAATAAAATACACAGTTCAATAAAAGCAACCTTTTTTCAACTCATGGCACATAGAACAAGGTGCTAAAATGGTCAAGGTGCACCATATCAGTTTTTAAGGTGAGATTTTATCATAAAAATCAAACAAAAGTTTTAAGATTGTGTTTAAAAATTAAAATAGCTACAATTATAAACGTTTTTTTAAAAATAATGTTGATCATGGATTTCAAAATATGTATTTTTATTCCTCAATTTTTTTCTTGCTTTACAACCTTAATGCAAAGTCCTGCCACACACAAGTTGAAAAATGCATTATTTTTTAAAACTAGTAGATTTTATTTCAAGAGAATCCTGATGGGGAGTTACCACGTTTGAATAGTTGTTGCATAATTTCTTTTGTTTTCCCCTTATTGTTTCCACCTTCACCCCAATGCACACATTGTGATCAGATTATTTGTGTTTGAAAAATTCTGGATGTAAGCTGAAAACACAACCACCTTGCAACTTTCAGGAAGAGAAACTCTAAATTCACTGATTTGAGCCAGAGAAGGTAGTTGCCATTTAAATGGTACATTATACATCCTGTAGTCATGTTAAAAAAAAGTGTCACTACAAGATATAAATGAAATTTGTATTTAAAATGAGGTTAATTATATATTAGGGGCCGTCCTTATATTATGTAAGGATTTTTTTTATTACAAAGTGGGTTAGCGGGTAGATAATCCATCTTACTTAAATTTTTTAGCGATATTTATTATAGTGAGCCAAAATAAAAATAAAATTTGTTATAAAATAAAGATATTAACAATACAGTTTCACTTAGCTTATATTTAATTTACTTATGATGTGCAACACCTTATTTTACTGCAGTTAAAGTACCCTAAAATTTCATATAATTCGCTTTATTACCAATCCTTATGTATAAAAATAATAAAACGATTAAAATAATATAATTTACCAAATCGTAAAAAAATCACGTAAGATGGGAAGGGGGGTTCGGAAAATCTTGCGATCCCTTACGTGGGAGGTGTGGGTGGAATTTTAGAAAATCATGAAAAAAAGTCAGATACACTTAGGGTAGTTTCCTCACCCTTTCTCTATGCTAATGTGGTAACACTTTCTTTATAGTTACCCTTTATAGCTTTTATCTCTTAGAATGGACCTTGATGTTAAACATATCAATAAAAAATATAACTAGCAATTCTATTATGCATCATTTGTTACAGCTTTCACTAAAATAAATTTGCTTCATATTAAATTAAGAGAATTTTATATTAGTCATAAACAAACTTTTATAAATTTGATAAAAATGGTAAGACATAAGAGATATACATAAACAACAATAAAATGTCTTAACCATTGATTTATAATCTACAAGGAGGTTATAAAAGTGAACCAACGCTCAAGTAAACAAAAAGATTTATCTCTCTGCTAGATGACATCACAGCAGGTGTTACAATAGTCTGATAAAACACTTTTCCTCTCGTAATAGGACGTTGGGGAGGTGGGAGGGGGTGAGGGGACGAGATTCACTTTCGAAAACGAGATGCACGGAGCCGGAAAGAAAGGGAGTTGAAAGAAACGTTATAGGGCGTCACGCGAACGACGTCGACAACAGGTCCCGCGAGACAAAAATCAACACAGGGTAGCCATTATTTTCCGGGTTTTCCAGAAGGAATTTCCAATTTGTCGAGCAGCTTAGATTGAAGAAAAGAGTAATAAAATTTCATTTTTCGCCAAACTGATTAGTGTAAAATCATATAACTTATGTTTATAACAGGATATAATATAGGCCCCTAATATATATATATATATATATATTATGTATACTCGTATCCCACCACTGGAAGATTAGCCGGTACTTATGTACCTTTGCCCAGGGTACGCCCGAATATACTAATAGTACATTCTTTCCGTGGAAGCTCTTTCCATGTCCCGATGAGATGAGGTGATTATAGAGAATATGACGATATGAAAACAGTAGAAACTCTTAATTTAACTTAAGCATAACTAGCCAGAGCCTGGTGACCGTTAGGATAATTCCCCTTTCGGGAAAAATACACATGGTACCAACCTGAACTCGGACCGCGGGACCCCTAGGTTGGTAGCAAGGTTCGCTGACCACGATAACAAAGAGTTCGGTTTAAAACAGGATGATATTTTAAGAATGATAGGGAAATACAACATATTGCTTCACAACCCTTGTTTAAGGGGTACTAAAAAATCTTTGAATCAGCGTGCTTAGTTCTTCAGTTCACTTTTTCATCCATCCAAAGAACTACTATTTTAAACTTTTAGTTAAATATCCCATATGAAATAATATTCCAGTTTTTTTTACTAGATTTTGCAGAATTCCCTGTGTTTTACCGGTTTTCCGGATGAGTGACAATCACCCATCTCACGGCCTAATAACCGGGAAGTTAGATACACGATTACGCTTGAACCAGGAATATAATCAAAGTGGAAGGGAACGTTCGTTAAGGTCAGTTTTTAGCATGTATTGTCGGTGACCTGGCGGTCTAGGGGTAAGGTGCCTGACTTCTGTGTTGGGGGTCCAGGGTTCAATCCTCGGTCCCAGCACAGATTTATCTGATTTCCAAACCCCTCCTTCACCTCTAACAAGACGTGTATTAATCACAACTTGTGAATGTGTGGAACGTGCGGCCTCCACCGTGGTTCGGATTCCATGTTAAACTGTAGGTCCTCCAATTCATCTCACAATCACCCTATCACCACACATTAGCATAAGTGTGTACAACCCGAACGGGTAGTAAGACGCGGTGCTAATAATAATAATCCAAATGAATAAGGTCTTAGTCGAATTATACATTGTCCATGATCAAATATTCAAGAAAGTTATAAATTGTGTGTATAAACTTCTAAGCGTATCTACAGAGGCAATATTTAATTTATTTTGACCCTTCCACGCGTAACACAATTTGGGTAGCAATGCTGTGGGTCAGTGGTTCCCAACCTTTTCTATACATCGGCTGAAGTCGGTCGTAGCTCCCCACAACCCATCTAATCTCCATCCGCCATACAAGGTGAAATTAAAAACTTATGCACACATTTATAGTATTCTATGTAACCCATTTCATATTAATTAAAGAAAATAAGTGTAATCAGACATTGGTGGAAAAACACACAAGATATTTGGGCAAATTCCGGGCATCAAATATTTTGTATATAATGTGAAAATACAAATAAAAAATTATTAAAAAATCTAGATGTGTTTTGCGGAGACCAGGTAGAGAACCTCTGATGTAGATGATAGAAATAAGGTGCTATTTGTTTGCAAGTTGTTTATTCTTTCTGCTAGTTTTCAGTTTTAATCCCTGTCGAAAAATAAAGATGAAAAGTTCGGGGCTCAAAAGTACCAACTTGAAATTGTATCAATTCTAGACTTTATGAGGAGCAGGTCTATCAGTGACGTCACACGCTTCTGACTGCCTCCTCGTACACTGACGATCGGTGGTTTCACAATAATGAATCACCTGATCAACCGGTCTGATCGAGGATGATGCCAGCCTAAGTTTCTCGCGTCAACCACACTCAAGGACTACAATGACAGTACCGACAGTCGAAACGAATTCTGTTTAACGGGGAAAGGATGGGCTGATGTTAATTAAAAGGAAATGCATGAGCATTTAACATAAGGGCGAATCAAAAAACACATAAACGCGCATCGGTAGGCGCGCGGAGTAAATGCCAGGCTAATCTAGTTTAGTTTTAAGATGACGGGTAGGTCGGGGCTTGAATTCCGACCGCGTATATCAAGGAGGGCTCTTCTTAAATAGTGTTAGCGCCCCCCCAGTAAAAAGCGGGTGCATTTCTACTTAAGTTTACTTCCCTCATCCCTACCCGATAAAAGCAATTAAAACGCAAAGTAGTTAGGACGGGCAGTAATACACGGTGAAAGAAACTCCATATATTGTGAAAACTACGGGGTAAGGAATCAGCTCCAGCCATAGAAGGCAGTCGAGCGTGCAACATAATAAGGATGACGGCCAACACCTTAGCTCAGTCGGTAGCGTCTGTCTACTGAGTTAAGGGTTCCGGGTTCAATTCCCGGTATGGCCGAAAAAAATTATAATTGGTAAAATGTGGGTTCACCCTTTCACATTGATAAATTAATGGCAGGGTGCTGGGTGTTGTGTCTGTTCTAGATTTAAGTTAGTTTATAAGACGTGTGATGATATAATCAGTCAGTTTAGTAAGTGCAAGTTAACTTCAATGTGCATTAAAAGGGTTTTTCAGAAAATACAAAATTGATAACATTTTACTATATATCCTAGTATTAGTGCCATTTTAAAGGTATTGATGTTAGAGGCTAGGCTATATCAAAAGTGACGACTGCATATCACAGGACTTAAAGTATGAATAGGTGAAAGTTTTTTTTTTGCCGTCAGATTAAAATGTCAGTATCTACGTTCTCGAAAATCAAACTGATGCTATGTTAAGCTCAGCAAGGGGTCCCAAATTTATTGAGTGGAGGATCACATAAAGATAATGAAAGTGCTAGGTGGATCGGATCGAAATAGACATACATTATTCTATATTTGTATGGATATAGACACGGCTTTTAACCATAATTAAACACGAACACATGTAAGCTGTGCAGCCAACGTAATAGCCCCTCCCACCCCAAATAGAAAACGTTCCTCAGCATCTCCGCTCAACAGACACTTTATAAAACGCGGCTAGCGAGTTCCAAGCAACTGTACACCACAGTATGGCCGTTTTATTACGGGTTTCCAATACCGCCACCACCTGTATGTATCTACAGTGGCCCCATGGCTTCTTTGGTGCTGAATGACAGCTCACAGCTGACTTCTGACAGTCATCATTTAGGTGTATATACCAAAATTAGGACTGTCAGAACTGACAACTGCTTAACACGTGTTTTTGCGGATCATATGGTTCGGCGTAGAGATACATAACTTGGTTTGGTAACTTTTCAAAGCCGTCAGCTGTGTGCTGTCAGTCAGCATCAAAGACGCCATGGGGCTACTGTATCTGAAAGTTGACGGTTTTGAAAAGTTACCAGATGAAATTATGTATCCCTGCGCTGAACCATAAGATCTGCAAAAACATGTGTTTAGCAGCTGTCACTTCTGACAGTCAAAATTTAGGTATAGACCTAAATGTTGACTGTCAGAAGTCAGCTGTGAACTGTCAGTCAGCACCAAAGAGAAGTCATGGGGCTACTGTACTTTTACGCATATATATAAAGTCATATAAGCTACAACTGTCACTTTTAATATATGTTATCAATACCAGCAAAATATTATTAGCAATATAGTTAAATGTTATCATTGTTGACAGCAACAAAATATATTTGTATTTTATAAAAAGCTTTTCCTACCAAAATTTGGCTTTGCAAATTGGCATTTTGACAAATTATGTAAATCGACTCCTCTAAAACAAAATCATAAAGCGGATGAATAATGACAATTTAAAAAAAACTTTTACTTTGTCAGAAACCCACATCGCTCCTACCCCGTTTAGTGTAAATATTCGGATAGCCCGGGCGGGTAATGAGACGGGGCGCACAACAAAGATCTTACCAGGACAAGTTAAAGTTTCGCAGTGATCTCATCCACCTCCTAAACGGGCGAAACCACCGACCGACTGGTTGACAGCCGCCCAACGCGGTTGTTCCTTTGTCCATTCCCGTCAGAGGCGATGCTTCGTGAAGAGACTCCTTCCTTCTGGCCAAGTCAAGGTCAGGTTGAATCTTAGACCTTGGGTAAAACCACTACAATGGTCGACATTCGCGAGAGCTGCCACAACTAAGGATTTGCTATCCAAAGAAAAGTATCGATCACAGTGGGTAATCGTGTCGAAAGGAAGGTATCGATCACACTAGGTACTCGTGTCGAAAGGAAGGTATCGATCACAGTAGGTACTCGTGTCGAAAGGAAGGTATCGATCACAGTAGATACTCGTGTCGAAAGGAAGGTATCGATCACAGTAGGTACTCGTGTCGAAAGGAAAGTATCGATCACAGTAGGTACTCGTGTCGAAAGGAAAGTATCGATCACAGTAGGTACTCATGTCGAAACGAAAGTATCGATCACAGTAGGTACTTGTGTCAAAAGGAAAATATCGACCACAGTACTTATTTAGAAACAATAAATACAATAGCAATGGAGATTCCGTATGATACATAATCAAATATCATAAAAATATGATTATAAAATTGCAATATAGGGCCGTTATTATGCGTCCAGCTCATTCTCAAATGAAATAGCATGAAGTCTCGGCCCAAATAGTGTATGTAAAAACATTTTGTTTTTAGATGAAGGTGGTAGACAAATAGCTTGGCGTAGGAACACATTAAATTATATCTGGCGACCCGACCCACAGAAGTGAATAAACTACCGAACCCGACGGCGGCCATCAGAGGAACCAAATCACTGTCCGTCCCCTCATCGATACCAGACGAGTGCAGCGCTCATAGCCCCCACACCGTCGTCCCACAGGCAATACTGCAGTGGGCAGCGGGTATCGTGCCGATACGATGACTGGACGATGGGAGAAGAAAGGGACGTTGCAACACCTACAGGTACAGACACGTTAAAAAAACATCAGCCGTCTTGAGGTAGCCGCCCGTTACCTGTACCGGTACCGTGTGACTAATTTGTTAAATAAATAACGGTTTAGAAATTAACGGAATTATACGGCCTTTTAAAATACCCTCAAACTTTTTTAATAATAATAGTGAAAATACATCACAAATTTTCCCAACTCGAGCGTTTCTGGGCCGTGGATGCAGTGGTGCCATTATAATGACGATGTACAGCGATTGACCGTAGATTTAGATCAGTTTGACCATTTGAAATATTATGAAGTGACATTTGGTTTCAAGCTGTATTACCTAAGTTAGGTGCTAACCACTGAAATAGGGGGTGGGGTATGTGTGTGACAAGGGGAGGTTACTACATGGGAAGTCCCCGAAATGCATATCAGACGTTTAGAAATCCCGGACTATTTATTGAGTGGTTTGATTTATTTTATTGTTTTAGACAAAATATAGGCGAAAGTTATGGATATAACCCGTTAAAAAGTTTAAATTGTTTAAATTATCTTAAAATGTATTAATGTGATCCTATCAAAACATGACTATTTTATTTAGGAATACTAGAAATAGGTTTCTAACCACTTGCGTTAATATCAGCAGTAAACATTTCCGCGTTAAGCGTATTGATTTTTTTTAAAATACTTTAAACTTAAGAAAGTAATAGCCATCTGGTAAGTGTGTGTGGTGGAGCAGGTGGGAGCGCCAAGTCTGCCGGCAGCTGATGCGCCCGTCTTAACAGACCCAAACGTATTCGTTAAAACCATTTTAAATTTATAAAACTTAGATCCGAAAACCAGACTTTTAAAGAATCGAAAGAGGTTCCAGTTCTGGCGGTGAAGAACCGGCGGAACCAAGTAGCCGAAGAATGATTCACGACGTTTCATATGGATGTGCGTAAAAAAAAAAGGTATAGATTTTTTTTATATCGATATCATTTCGGCACCAATGTTATTTTACTTGATACTTTTGTTTCAAAACTTTTATCTGACAGAATACTTACACTTTCGTACCGAAAGAAACAATCATTTACTGTAGTTGTTTTGATTTTATACATACCAAAGTACAGAACACCCAATTCTAACGCCGCCAATTTGAGCATGCGTGTTGTGTGGTTTTAGGATGCACCTGTGATCGAACCAGGGTTCCACATAAACGTATAATTGGTAAGGGTCGCGGTGGCGTATTTGACAGATTCTGTTTTATCCTCAGCACGCTACTGACTAGTTTTAACTTATTGTGTGTTCGCGCGGGGCGACCTTCGCAGGTCATCCATACCGGTCACCTGGGCGACCTCGCCCACCGCGAGACACTGTGACGTAACGCAGCGCTGCCAACACGACACTAAAACCACCAGAAAAAAGGCAGAAGACTTTTCCGTTGGCAAGTTTGATTTCTTTCTTTAAAAGGGGAGGGGGGGGGGGG
>CABFVX010005954.1:14458-26924 GCA_902151425.1 Timema shepardi
GGGGGGGGGGGGGGGGGGGAGTTTCCAGTTCCGCTATGCCAGTGATTCCAAGATTGTGGATCACAAAATAATTTTTGGTGGCTCGCGGAAAGTTTTTGAAATGTGAAAATTTTGTAATAATTTTAGGGATGATCTCGAATCCTCGAGTGCTCTATTATTATAACATTAGAGATTAGGGAAGATTTCAATAAGCATCTCGAATAAAATACCGTATACCGTGACTCAATATAATAATTTTAAGAAATTGGTAAACAAAATTAACTTGTTTCGTAGGAGAGTAGGACCTAACAACATTACAAAAAAGGACAAACGAGTATTAATTGATTAAAAAAGTGTTTCCACGATTGTTTATGACGTAAAATATCTACATGACAAACAAAATAGCATTAGTCAATAAAACCAAGCCTTTTTTTAAATTTCAATTTTAAATAGTTTCACTTTAACTAAAATTGAACATTTTTAAAAATTCGAAGAATATATCCATCAGTACATAAGTTAAAAATAAACTCATTAAAAATGGGGGAAGGGAAAAAAAGAAAAAAGAGGGGGGGGGGAATAAGACAATGGTAGAAATCAGAACAGAATTTCGTAATGTACTCTAAACTTTATATGAAATGTTCATAATGTTAATATATATAATAAAAATTAATATATACTACGAATAATAATAATATGGCTATTTCATTGTGTACACCTCATATGAATGTCTAGTTATACTACATTTCAGCTCCATACATACATTACTTTAAATTTTGAATTATATACAAAAAGCATAAAATAGCAAACTTTCACACTATTTATAGCTTATAGATATATATTTTTTAATTGCCCAGTAAAATTCTGATGATCGAATGACCTTAACATCTCTTGATCTCCTTTTCACCCTACTCAGGGCCCAACAGGCCCACACAGCACGGTGGGGGGTCTTCACACTCAGGGACGAAGCGGAGGCGTGCAATACAATCGATTGTATCGTAAGTGACCCGTTATGGCGATCTGACAAGGACGACAACAAAGACAACATCTGTTGCCAGCATTGAACCATAAAAAGAAATTGAATGTCATCGCAAGAGGACAGTCTTGTAGGATGAAAATAAGATACACGAGGAGTTATTGAGGAGACAAAGATAAGCAAAAGACTAAAGATAATAACAAATGATGCACCAAAAATAAGTCGATTAGCTGTCAGGCAATTATTAAGGTTTACTGGAGGCCAAATATGGGTAAGTACACAAAAAAAAAGTAGCCCCATGGCTTCTTTGGTGCTGACTGACAGCTGACAGCTTTGAAAAGTTACCAGACCAAATTATATATCCCTACGCTGAGCCATATTATCTGCAAAAAACATGTGTTTAGCAGCTGCCGCTTCTGACAGTCACACCAAAGAAGCCATGGGGCTACTGTAGTTAAACAGGAAATTACTAGTAGTGACTTTTGTAGATTTATTCATTTTCCATATTTAACAAACGTGATATCTTAACTATACATTTGTACACACATTTATATGTATAAATACAGAATATATTCATAATTATTTATTTTCCTTGTATACAATATATAGCCTGAGCCGGGAAAATGAATAATCTTTAAAAGTTACTTTCTAATAATTTCCCGAATAGATATTTGCTTTATTATATTTATTACTTGAATATATGTGGCATAGCTCAATGTCTTATTGGACGATTTCTCAATCATATTATATCGTTTTCTACAAAATATTATTTGTTAGACTTAAATATAATACTGCAGTCTAAGTTAATCATTAATTATTGTCAGATATATATAAGCGCCTAAAGGCACAGTAACGTATTTAATAAACAAACTGAACATATGCATACTATCCACTTAAAAGGTGCGAGAAACTTTGTTGTTGCACCCAGCACATGATTTTACTAAGCGACTACCAGCTTCCAGGCTGTACTAAGGAGAAAAGGAGGATGAAGGATGTCATTGTGGAAGGGGGCGGGGTTGGGGGGATGTGTCCAAGCCCCCAACCTCCACTCCATTATAGCCCAAAATATATTTTTTAAACAATTTAAATTGATTCAAGACTAATTTAATGAAAAAGAAGATATTTGCCATCTCTTGTTAGGGGACTAAGCCACGGGTCACTGTAGGTATACATACAGTGATATATTTTTTGTATTATTTTATAGGTAGGGAGGTAACAATTAAGTGACAGCTACACAGATAACACAACTTGACGTATTAATACGTGAAAATAGATCTAAGTTTATCTAGCTGTCTTTATAAAAAAAATTGGGGAATAAATTCCCTAACTAATACATTTTTGGGTACAGCCCTGACACACCCAAATTTGATATATTTAGGAGCAATGGAGTCACAAAAACCAAATAATCAAACCCGAACTACATAAAAAAAGAGTTACTTGTCAGTTATTTAAACGGACATAAGAGAGTCACTTGAAATAAAATCATCAGTGACAAGTTAAATCTCTCGTGAACGATGTGTATTAATTAGTGGCTCCCTTTTCACCCAAATCTCTGTACACATTAATTAACGTCGAACTCACCTCAGGAATCAATGTTTGTGGGTTCAAACCCATCTGGGGTTGACAAATGTTTCCTGAGCGATAAAAACCCGTAGCCCAATTTCCTTCGGAGGGGAAGTAAAGCCGTCAGTTCCATGTCGATTATGGCGTGTAAAAGAACCCTATAAAGTATGTGGAAATACCTTTTCCGGCAAAATTGGTGGGCCCTTTCGCTCTCTATAATAGAAATTCTTGTGTGTTGATATAAAAGACTGTACAGTGTGCGGTCCCTGCACGTTATAACAAACACGACTTTACAATTCAAATAACTAATGTGTGCCGCTACACGAAGGCAGATGGAAGCACAAACCGTCGGCTTCATAATCCGACTGCAGCGTGGGCAAACTTCATAGAAAGGGCCTTTTAGAAAACACAATAAATATTTCTTTTGAAGCCAACATTGATAACATTTTACTTTATTATTAGTGTATATGTATTGGTAATATGCATTTCCGTCATCTTAGCTCGGTCGGTAGCATGTCTCTCGTTCCCAGCATGGCCGAGAGATTTTTTATTGGTAAAATGTGCATTTACCTTTTCACAGTGATACATTAACAATCGGTGGATGGATAATATGTCTGTTTTATATCCGAGTTCGATTATAGGTAGTATGCTGATATATAATCAGTCGGTTTAGAAAGTGCACGTTGAAAATCTGAAATATATTAAATAATATCCATCAAAAGTGACGACTGCATATAAAAATGACCTGGCGTATGAATACGCTTGAATGGATCAAGTAACTGTCATATACGGGCTCTTCCTACGCAAATTGGTCTGTAAGACAGTTACGAACCACGACTTTCAAACACCAAATACTCGCGCGCTAAAATAAACAGCATGACGTAGATCAAATCGGTTTCGTCTCCTCCCGCAAAATAAAATCGCGCGCCAGAAACTGTCGGCCTTGACCTTGAGAGGGCCGTTTGTGAGACGCCCTCTTTATGATTGGCAGGAGCGTCAACAGGTTGGAAATATCGACGCGACGCGACGCGACGCGACGCGACGCGACGCTTGCTATGAGTAAAATGGGCTGCAGTCCCTCAAAGAAACCACTGTGTGTTGCAAAAACAAACATAATTTATTCATTTAACCACGCAAAATGTATTTAGACCAACCATCATAGTAGTGGTAAATGACAACTAGCAAAAAGATACCATTTCTATTTTCATGTATCCATTCGTCTAACCATATGATCTGTATAAGATTTGATGTCACTTTTGGCAGTAAAAAATTTCACCACAAACTATTTGTTTGTAATAGATTTGAAAGGTTTTTTTTACATGTTCCGCTGTCGGTTACTCCTATGGTAGTGGACTTTAGTTTTCATTTTTATGACGATTGTAGTTTTTGTAATTATCAGTAGGCAATGTGTTTGAAATAATGAAACAAGCTATTTAAAATAAAATTCTATATATTCTCTATTTTACAGCATTTTTACTCTTGTGATTTATTGATATTGTTTTCAATGCCTCGAATGAGGGTGCATTTCCTCACTCTCATCCCCATAAATTTGTAAATTATTTAGCCTTTAACGCACGAACTAAAAAAACAGCACATCTTTTCTAATGTTAGACTATACTATATATTTTTTTCTTAATGTAACTTCAAAATAACCTAACTTAGCTTTACCTAAAATAATCTTTTTGGTGGCAATTATCAACCGTTCACACGAATTAATTTAAGTATATAGTAGCCTCATGGCTTCTCTGGTGCTGACTGACAGCTGACTTCTGACAGTCAATATTTCGGTATTTCCCTAAATTTTGACCGTCAGAAGTGACAGCTACTAAACACATGTTTTTTCAGATCATATGGTTCGGTGTAGGGATTCATAATTTGGTCTGGTAACTTGTCAAAGCCATCAGCTGTGAGCTGTCAGTCAGCACCAAAGAAGCCATGAGGCTACTGTACACTAGTTGAAAAATGACTCCTGAGCATGTGGGTATCGAGCCCAAGACCTTTGGCTTAGCAAGCTAATGGTTTGGCACCAAGCTATATCCAAGCAACGTTTATGATGGCAGTTTAAGAGAGTCTGCTACCTAATTATGTCTCATTGTCATCCAAGCACAAAATAAAACGCGTACAAGCGGCAGCATAAATACCTACCTCGAGTCACCTGTAACTGTATTTCTGATAGATCTAAGTAAATGACGATCTCATAATTCCATCACAGATTCCATCTTAAAATATCACATAATTTATGAATGATCCGAACAAAGGGATAATTCCTGGATAGCTCAATGTCATAGCAATGACACGCTAAAGGTCTTTGGTTCAATTCCCGTGTCCAGGAATAGCTTTTAATCTACATTAAAATAAAATAACCTAAGCAAAGAACATGAAATGATTAATTGCTTACTACTAATCTTGTCGATAAAATAACCATTAAAGATTATTGCGCTATTCAAAAGTATTCAAACAAGACTTGTGCTTGGTGCCATAGTTATAAGTTTTCACCCACAGAAATACTTGTTATTAATGCCAGTGTTGCCAATCAAGCAGGTGACCGACCACCTCTTCCCACATGAAGCCCAAGCAAACATTCTGCCCCCAGACCAACACGAGTACACGTCATACGATGCGGGGAGTTGCCGAGGAATGAACAAGTGGCCAAGTTTATTCCGATACCAATCAAACAGTCGTCAGCTTGCGAAACAGTTTCAGCTCTTGAGTAAACTGAGAGGCAACAGGCAGGGTTGCCCCTTCGGACTGATCTTAGAAAGACCGGGATTTAACTAACACAGGGTGATCACAAAATCAAGACCTTTCCCTGTAAATTTCCCTCTATTAGGTGCAGAATAAGCTCAGGACTGGCGGATTTGACTGCCATACTAAAAGGTCAGAATTTGTGTGGGCGAAAAGTACTTTTTTTTTAAAATGACTAAGTTTTCATATATTCAATTCTAAATTACGATAGAGGCAAAGTTTGCCGAGAGATGCAGCCTGCACTTTTCGAAAAGTTGAAGGCCTTCATGAGTCATTCACTCGAACTAATATTTATAGAAAGTTTTATTTCTGGTGTTGGAAATAGGATGATAGCTGCCAAATAGCCCCCCTCCCCTTTTGTCCTCTACTGGGCACACTACTTGCATTTGAATGTCTTGTGGAGGTGATAGAAACAAACAAAATATAAACAAAACAAATGAATAAAGTTTGGGAAGGAAATAAGAGTGAAATCATACAACATGTAAATAATCTTATTTTATTATTTTTCATCTTCCCATGTGAGTTCACCTCAAATTCGCTCTCATCATCCTATTTCCTGGTAGGTTTGAGTAGTTAAGGCAGTATCAACTAGTACATACTATTAGTCTAATGAAGAATTAGAGGGAAATGGAGAGGGAAGTAAATGAAAAGGAGCGGCTGCGATAGTTCAGGAGACGTTGCTATTCCCAGCCTCTCTGATCTATGTTTAGATCGGGTCCGCAAGGTTCCTTGAGCGATTACTACAGGCCACAGCCGGGCACCAAAACACGCTCGGATGGATCATGAATATCTTCTGTTTGACTGTGCACGTGAAAAAAAAACAACCATTGTGTAGAGTTTCGATACATTAGCGGCAAGATTACATTACATTATTGAAACGAATAGATAAGAGAAATATAAAAATGACTTAACGCGAGGATGTAAGTGCTGAGGTGTCTCCAAATAAGTGAGAAAAGTGACCATAGCCAGTTAAAAAAGATTGAATTTAACAAGAAGTTAGGTGACCTGGTGGTCTAGGGCTAAGGTGTCAGACTTCTGTGCTGGGGTCCGGGGTTCAATCCTTTGTCCCGGCACAGATTTATCTGATTACCAAAACCTTCCTTCACCTCTGACGTGTATTAATCATAATTTACAAAAACTAAAATTACAAAATGGGGATCGAGAAGAAATTTCAAAATTTATAGGAAAAAACAGTTTTGAGTAAGATATTGAATAATACTTTTGCAAATAACTAGAAAAGTCTGAAAGTTTCTTTAGTTAAGATCTGGGTTGAAGGAGCAAAGAATTTTAAAATAAAAAATGTTTCCAAGTGTGGTAGATAGTTTAAAATTTGAAAATTGGTTCCAAGAAACCATGTCTCAAAATTTTCTAAGCCATTAGAGAGAAAAAATGCTCAGTGTAAAATAAAATTGAAATTTCGCATGCAAGTAAGTACATCCATAAGGATAATCGAATGATGTCTGAATAAATGTAATTTCAAAATTGTAAAATGGGAAATAAAAGAGCTCGAAATTGATACAACCAATGTAAAACACTATTTTCTATGTGTTTGTAAATTTTAATTAGGCAGGCACGTAAAAGAACCATCAGAAAACCAATTAAGTCTTACAATTTCAAAATGGGAACGTATAAACCGAAATTGTTTGGGGGGAGAGGCAGTAGGTTTAAATCTCTTCAAGACTATTAGAAAATCTAACTTATAGTTCGAAAATAAATAATTAAATTTCGATAAATTGGTAAAAGGATCAGCCCATAAAAGTTCAAAGGTTTGGAAATAAAAAATAGGGGTCCAGGAAATGGACAAAAAGTGAGGGGGCCCTAAAAATTGCTAAGCTAATAATAAATAAAATTGAATATAATATATAGTTTTCATTTTGTAGACTAAACAAATGAATAAACTTAAAAATAAAATAAAACAGAAAATAAAGATTATCTTTAAGGGTATCCATAGCTGATAGCACTTAGTGAATGTTATTTGGGAAACCATGATGCTAATTTATTCCATATATTTATATTAGTCTATCATTTAGTTTAATTATTTTATATTCATCTTAAATGAATGAAGCTAGTTTATTATTTCAAACTAGTACAAGCTCCGTAGTGAAGACGGGCTTAAATACTAGTAAGCAGTGTAGAAATCCTATAATTAATTCTGATACAAAATTTGATAATATATAAGCCTATAATTTTTCGAATCTCGAATCAGATATTTTACCTAATCCTCGAATTTTAGGTATTCTAAGTTCCCGTTCCTACTTGTAATGCATATTTTGCAATATTATATAAACTCCATGTATGTTATAGGTCTTCCCAATATCGCTACTTGAGTTAAATCTTCCTTGATAATTTGCAACTCTATGGGAAAGAGTTAGGGGGGGATTTCACATTATATATTTTTGACTACTTGATATTTTTAGTTGCATTAAATAATGGGTTAAAATGGCTCACACTCGGACGCTTCTTCATATTAGTGAATTTTATCCTCAAGCTGTGAAAGATTTCCCTTCCTCTACCAGCCTATCCTTAGAGATTCATTTCAAATCCCCGACCAACCTATCCTTAGAGATTCATTTCACTTCCTCGACCAACCTATCCTTAGAGATTAATTTCCCTTCCTCTACCAGCCTATCCTTAGAAATTCATTTCCCTTCCTCGGCCAGCCTATCCTTAGAGATTCATTTCATTTCCTCGACCAACCTATCCTTAGAGATTAATTTCCCTTCCTCTACCAGCCTATCCTTAGAAATTCATTTCCCTTCCTCGGCCAGCCTATCCTTAGAGATTCATTTCATTTCATTTCCTCGACCAACTTATCTTTAGAAACATTTAGAAAGGTTTAGAAATGTTGCGATTTGATTTATGCTTCGTTTCGTGGTTATTTAATCATAATAAAACCAGTGAAATTGTTTCAGCAAATGACGACTTATTGGGACTTAATAAAGTACATGCCCGCGATTCATTTCGAAGGTAATTAAAAATAGCTCATCCCAAACACACACACACTAGTAAAAAAAATATTCTATTAATTACCAAGTCATAAGTCTTTCCTAGGGAAAAAAAACTCCAAACTGAAAAAAGCTTTAATTTGTGATAAAATGTGACTCGCAGAAAAAACGTACTTGAGTGAGAAAAGTGACTCACTTGAATGAAGTCATGCCAATTAAAAAACATATTTTGGTTGCCTTCACTGGCATTGTCTCAAGGGTTACATTTTTGTGTTTAGTCTACTGAAGTCTTTGCACCAATTTTGGCGAGGCCTCCATGACAAAGTCATACAGTGCTTTCTACAGCAATGAATGTACCGCGGATAGCCCTCACCGATGGCCACGCGGTTTAGTATGTTAGAACCACGAAGCTATATTGACTTAGGGGGATGCGGGTTGGAACCCCCGTACAGTTGCATTAAAGGGGGTATTCTACTTCACTATGGTTTTCTAAGCGTATACGGGTGAGCTTCCTCTGAATTACTTTCCTCAACCTCTTCGATCAAGCTGTTAATAACTCTGTTAAAAGATGCTGATTAACATGATATTAGAAAAGCGGTGACAAAAGTCCCGTTGTTTTGTCCTCGCCTTTTCCTCGAAGGTCGCTATAATGTAAGACAATCGCCGCAGACTAATTAGCGGAATGAAGGAGGTAATAAGGCGTCGTGACTTGAAAGAGGCCGATCATTAAAATTGTGTAAAAATAGACCCGGGCTTGAGGTAGTCACACGGAGGCTACAAGAGAACCACCGAGGAAGATCCGACGCAGCCAAACGAGATGGGTGGGATCGTAAAGAAATAATAGTGTAGACGATTTCTATGGCTGCTTGGAGTAGTTAATGGAACGCAAAACAAACTTTGAGAAGGCAATTTCTTTATGGTAGCTTTTATTTTTTTAAATTGTGCCCCAATTTGTAATTTTAGGTGAACTTTTGATGTGTATAGCGCTATATCTTATACCTTTAGAATACTAAGCCGTAGGGCTTGCCTTAAAATTTAGCATATCCAGTGCTCGACATTAGTTTTATTTCATATCTTTACTTTTATTAAAACTAACTTGCGATCTTGCGGGTGTGTGTGGGAGGAAGGAAAAGTCCCTGCCACCCCCTCCACCCTATGATCGTGCCACTAGCTCGGAAGACAAGGGCTAAAGTTCATCTTGAGCAGACTGTCTTTTCACAGGACCAAATGACTGCAGTCCTATTTGAATAAGAATCTTAAATGACAACAAGAAACGTTAACATATCTTCTTTCACGCATTCAGTCAAGTCATGTTATCTTAAGCTGTCACCGTTGATATAATATATTATCAATGTTGATCGCAAAATAATATGTTTTGCTTGAATTTTATAAAAAAAAAGGCTCTTCCAGTGAAAATTGGACTGTAGAGAAACTCCACAAAGGCACCGTGAAAAGTTGTTAGAATCATGCAGTTAGAAGGAAGTAAGACTTAATCCATTATATTTATATATGACTAATAAATGGATTTGAAAATTCACATGTTCAAAGTTTTTAAACTCTCTTCATTGCCTCGTCATGAAAATGAAAATAGCGATCATGTTTAAGAGGGAAGAAAGTCCTATTGCCAAAACTAACTCGTGGTGCTGATTCCTAATCGGGCAGAACGTCCAAGGTTCTCCCAGGAATAAACCCACCGCCATGATGCAATCAATTTCCGGCCTGCGGAGGAGGTCTTGAAGAGATAAGCAACCTTGGGCAACCAAGGACCACCCCACTCGACACAGTAACAAACACCATTAGTTATATAGTTCGACCAAACAATCTTAAAGGTAGGGTGGAAGGATCACGAGTAGATTTCAGTATTTTTGAAGTTTTTACAAAATAAATATTTTGTTTAGCACCATAAATCGAATATTGCTTCAATAGATAAATTTTCAACTTCTATTAAACTCAACAGTTCTTTAATATCTGTAATGTGCACCGCGGAATTTGTACAGGCACTTTATATATATATAATCGTAGTCAAGTACCGAGATGACCCTGACAAATATTCAAGAACTGTTGTACTGTAGCTGATTAAATTAAATGTATATATAATGGCAGGCTCGCCATGAGGAGGGACTATTGGTATACCATGGTACCGGGCCCAGGTTGCCTAGGGGCCTGATCCCAAGATACAGAATAATAATTTTAAAAAAACGAAGTGGATTAAATCCAATAAAACCTGAATGATAAGAAATAAAATGCTATCCATAGTAAGGAATAGTGCATGCCCAGCTTGTCATATAGGGTCTCCACCGGTAGAATTAACTGGAATTTGCCACTATCATATCATAATTGGCTCGGTCTAGTCTTGTTCTATGTTTCAAAGTGTTTGTAAGTTTCAGGAATCAATTATTTTTGTACTTAAATTAAATTTGGTGCTTGAAGAGAGTTTTGAGTAAATCAAGTTAAATTTCAATTGTATTTTATCATGTACGTAACACTTCAGTGTTCAGTTACAGATTGATTTGCGTGAATTTATTTTGTTTTGAAAAATGACCAAAGGTTAAAAAATCAACCCAGTAAAGCATTGGGGACATAAACGGGGAATGAGGAGGGCTGCTTTCACACCTAAGGAAAAAAAAGTGTCTCCCTTCTCCCGATTGGAATGAAATCACCTTATCTCCTGGAATAACTCCCTTTCTAGATTTATTTCTCCCCCATTTGATATTATCGAATATCAAGCAGTAAAATGCCCTTGTAACAAATTCCAAATAGCTTTAAGAGGCATTCAGTTTTTAAAACTTTGGCAGGGCAAATAATGATGAGCATTTAATATTTTTTTTTAAATAATACAGGTGAAGACCACTTAAAATATCTTCTAGGGGCATAGATTAAATTTAAAAAAAAATCAAGGTAAAGACCACATCAAATAGCTTTTAGAGGCATACTTATAAAGAAGTATTATTATTTTTAAATCAGATGGAGTCCACGCCAAATATCTTCTGGAGCATCCAGTTTTCAAATATTTGTCGTGAGAGGAGCCCCAGGGAGCCCCTCAAAAACCCATCATATTTGAGACATTAATTTACTCCCCCGAACAAATAAGTTTTGCCATCAATGAAGTTTTGGAGAATAAATAGAGGGGGGGCGCACTTCCCCCCTGCTACCGGGTCCAGTTTGAGTACCTGGCAGGCCTGTATACTAGAGCAATATCTTTTTTATTTTGAGCGAAAAATTTTGTTATAAAAATTGAAAATAAAAAAGGGCTTCATCTCGCTTAGTTTTGAACCTTTCACTTGCTGTTCCTATTTAACGAAATATTGTTTATTCTTGGCTTTACGTTTTACCTCTGGGTTATTCTTATATCTACACTGATGGGGCATGGATGAATAAGTTTATAATTTAAAGGAAGTGTACCCGCATTTATGTGGCGGAAGTGAGAAAAGAAAAAGAAAACCTCAGTGCACCCGACAGACTCGAACTCCAGACTTCTACAACAAAAAAATGACAAAACAAGACTAACACCGTTTTCTGTGTTTCCACAGGTACGGTTTATTGAAATCCCTTTACCCATTTCTTTGGGTTAAATTATCAAACTAATTAGGTCCAATTAATTAGTAATGAAATTAAATTGTGCAAACAATTAAAAAATAAATAATTCTTGGTATACTTCAGTTCAGTTTTAAATATAGTTAACTGGTTTAAATTAATTTAAAAATAAAGAGAGTTTTTCAAACTAGCAGAGTAAAATCTCCTTAAAAATATAATAGAAACTAATTTCGGCCACAATAATGATCAGATAGGACCAAGATATGAGATAGTTCATACATTTAACTTTGACTCGTAGCTTTAATTACCTTACGACTACGAGACCTATTATCCACTAAATACTCGCAGGTTTAATTGCTTTACTGCAAGACCCATTATACCCTCGAAAATCAGATACAAACGGCACGCTAAACTTACAACACCAGTCCTTTTACGGAGTCAAAGAGGTCGAAAGAAGACTAACAATTATTGTGTTTCTATTCCAAGAAAAGAGAGTTAATTTATTTATTATCTTACACCATCACGAGATTACTTACGCCAGCACTACTTACCACACACGAGTAATTGATAATAATAAAAGAGCGGCTACTATACCAACCCATGCAGATAGGAAGTAGTACTAGTGATTATCTTATATATAGGTACTCCTGGCATCTCATCCGCGCAGAGTCGGCCTAACCGAGGGTGTTGCAACACGTGCAGTTTTAATAGACGGGAGGGGGGGGGG